>JAUZNJ010029618.1:0-15310 GCA_034780135.1 Jordanella pulchra
TATACATATACGTGTGTGTGTGTGTGTGTATGTATGTTATGTTTGATGCTCCTCCAGCATCAAACAACTTCTATCCAGCCTTGTCGTGTTTCACAGTTCTCGCTAAATTATTAATGCATAAAGGGATGACAAAAATATGTAGCTTTAATAGGATGAGAAAGAGTTAACCCCAGGCTGTATCATCTCCAATCAGGTTTCATTTCCCCTCATTTAATATCATCCTATCATCCCTGAGAGGAAACCAATGGTCCTCCAGGCAGGTATCTATTTACATTTAAAAAATCTTCATGTCTCTAATCTTTTCCCCAAATATACAAGGCCAAGATGAGTAATTTTTCCGTGAATCATTTCCCACATGAATGACGGTGCAAAAGCTAAAGGGGTTTCCTGAGCACTTTTTGCTGCAAATGGCCTCTGAGCTTAAACCTTGCCCAAAACACTTAGGACCTTTATTACAGCCACTTAACCACAGGGCCCATCAGTGTTTGCAATGTGCTCCAAGTCACAGATAATGGGCTAACTTGCACGCACACACACACACAGGCTTGTACACAAAGGTAGTGATATTGTTACGGTATCATCAGCTCAGTCAGCAGCGTAAACTACCAGGATGTTTGACACAGCGTTGGGATTACTCTATGGATCAGAAGGTTTTCCTGTCTGCATACAGGAGCGTGAGCATGCTGTTTTATTGTGAGAGAGACCGTGATGCGTTTATTGACAATGTCTTTGCAAAGTCCTTGAAGACTCCTTAACAAGACTCATAATCCTACTGCGGTGTAAATGTAAGAATCCAAAGTGGCACTGTTTGTGTGTTCTGCTTTGCACGGTTGTGTGTTTGCAGGTTCATTTAGTTTCTTATTGTCTTTTCCAGCCATTACACAGGACAATCTGGTTTCTCGTCTGATCTCTTTGGCTCCTTTGAGACATGAGATGATACTGAAATGATAGCTTTTCCCAGGTTTACAGGAAGAGATTGAGGCATTAGTATATAAGTTAATTTTTAAACTGCATTGCAAGCTCCCAACCTAATCACTTAAAAAAAAAACTTGACAGTAGTGCGGTTGGGTGGTTTTTCTTTTTAATAATGTCATTGGTACCAAAAAAAGCTTTGTCTTGTTTATTTAAAAGGACTGATTTGCAGCCTGTAATGGTTCACCTATGGTAAGGAATACCTCTGTTCTGCCAGGATTTTACCAGAGCTGAACACGAACATGGACAGGATCTTAGGGTGTCGCGGTTTTCTTTTCACAAATGATGTTGTTCTGCTCTCTTGTTCACCTGTAACCTCAAACATGCAAGAGTGAAGTGGATAGGATGAGAGCCTGCTTCTCTTAGTCTAAGGCAACAGTTCTCAACCTAAAAAAGGTGCACTACCTCCTATAGGCTCAGGTTAACAAGAGTGGACCTATCTTAGTGTCATGTTGGTTGGTGATATGGTAGGGAGGAATGGTGAATGGACAGACAGATCGGGGAATTTGTCTGCTTCACTGGCATTTCTCCAGTCGGTTGTGAAAAAAGCAGTGAGCCAAATGCAAAGCCCTCCATTTAGCCATCCGTCTACGTTCCTTCCCGCAGCTTTCATTGTGAGATCCGGATCTTGAGTGAAAAAATTAGTTATTGGACACAAGTGGCCGATACAAGTGCTTTGGATGGAACGATGGAAAACAGGATTGAATTATTCCCACACAGCCATTGTTTGAAACCTTTATTCTAACCTTTATTCTATTTCTTGAAAGAAAACAAATGAACAAAAGAGGACTTTCAGTCACTTGGCATCAAGACCACCTTTAATTGCTGTCTGTATGCAGAAGGGATGGTTTCCCATGAAACTATTCAAGCACTACCTGCCACTGGTTGAAGTTGCCATAACTCGTCAACATAATCAGTAGCATAATAAAGAGGGTTTGTCAGTGGTTCTAAACAGTATTAAATATTAAACTTAACCATCCAAGTTTTAAAGCCTCTTTCTTCTTTTTCTCCCTTTATTTTCAGAAATATGCTGGCAACAATATTGTATTCTCCTTGCTGTAGTTCTGGCTCAGCAATCAGAGCGTCACCATGCTGTGACAGATCTATAAGGCTTAAGATCCAGGACAGGGAGCAGCAGCCTTGCCAGTAAAAAAAGAAAAAATAATAATTTGGCTGACATTTTGCCTTTTCTAGAAATAAAAAAATGAACTAATTCTGTAGAATTTGAAAAATATCCTTTTTTTTCATTAATTACAAATGATGTCATGAGAATACATATTTATTAAGATCTGATTTAAAATGGATGGTCAGATTAAACAGAACATGTTTTAACAATAATTATAATGCTTACCGTGTAACATTTAAATAAAAGTGCAAGAAGTAATAAAAAAGGTATAAAAAAATAAAGCAGGCCAACTATTTCAGAAACAAGGAGGAATCTCTTCACTTCAATATTTCTATTCAACATCTATCTTTTTTCTGTTTTATCTTGTTTTAAAACTTCCAAAACATAAACTTTTCTTTATCAAATAACTTTCCAAGAAGACTCTCCTGGTACTCCTATGGTTATCTACACTCTGCTTAAGTTAGCTGTGTTTGTCATCGACTGACTTTTTCTGAGTAACAGTTTCTATCAAACATTGCAGATGCAAGTTATACTATAAATAATGCAAGTTCTATAATATTTTGAATGTTATAAGATGTCCAAAGTAATACACGTTGAAAACATGGATAACTAAAGAGGAAGTGTAGTTTGCTCTCTTGCAGGGCCACAGTAACACCAGCATCATGTATGATAAGCAAAAACACCTGACCACTGCTAATGAGCTGTCAGAAAAGATGAAGCCACCATGGTTTGTTTAAGCTCCTGAATCCACATTTTACTTTGAATGACTGATCTGCTTGCATATGTTAAATTATAGACTTTAAAGTAACAACATCAACCTTTACTCACTTTATGCCTGTCTTATTTCCAGTTAATTGGGAGAATGATATCAGCATCTAAATAAATATGACTTTAAGGAGCCAAATAAATATAACATACATTTAATAATGTAAGTAACATGTTATTTAAAAATGTTAGTGTCTCCAAGCTGTACTGGAGGCAGATAATAGATAATTCTCTTTGTAGTTGCAGTAAAAACTGTGCTGTAAGTGGTACTTCATACATGCAGTAAATGTCATATCCTACTTCCTTTTACTTTACATGTTAACTGCAAAAGTTCATTGTAAAAAAAGGCTACATCTTTTATTCAGCAGACTTTCTTGATTCAAATTTTTAGGCTTCTAAGGAATGTTAAATATATTATTTAGAAAACAGAAGAAGCTGCTCGTGGCAGCCCTGCTGTTGGCTTCAACTTGTATTTCACAGTAATAGCCAGCGATGGGTTAAGCAAGAGATTGGAAGATGTTTTAGATGTTCAGAAAATGAATCAGATCACATGATTGGCAGAAAAGGCCAATTTGATCCATATACATAATCCAGACACTTTAGACACAGCTAAAGGTAGAAACAAACACACACTTTCCTACATGGCTGTATTCTCTCTTCATCCCACAAGTCTCCCACTACATCATTCATCAAAACTAACTCTGCATAAATCCAGACTTTTTAACCTGAAAGAAATGAAGATATGATGCATGTTGGTGCAGCTTTTGGGTTCAAATCCTAGCGTAGGGAATTTTTTTGTTCTCCCTATGCATTTATCTCCGGGTACTCCAGCTTCCCCCCACAGTTGTGACCCGCCTGGACAACTGGTAAAATATCAGTGGATCTGACACAAGTTGCATACATACACACTGAAACATACACTCACCGTTGCATTTACCAGCAATTCATCCCATAGCTGTCAATAAGTAAAGCAACTCAATGGGAAGAAGGAGGACAGTAGTGGACTAGAGGACAAAGGGCTGCCTTGCAGTTCCTTTGCCAAGCAGCTGACTGGCACTCATGACTCATACGTTTTTTTCTAATGGACTGAGGAGAGATGTGCCAGAATTTGATTATTTCCTCCTATACTCCCTCTCATTCACTGGCTCAATTTTCTCTTTTCATCAGCAACTTGCTATTTGTTCCTCATGAGCCATTATTCCATCTCTTTTCACTTATATCAGTCCATCTTAATTCCTCTCTTTTTTATCCTCTTCAACTTTATATGCCCTTTCTTTTCTGCATGCTTCCTTTTCTGTCTTCCCATATTCCACCAGCTTATCCCCCACTTTCTGATAAAAAAGTAATAAGGCTTGTAATGGCTTCAATTTCCTTCCCTCCCCTTTCCTGGCAAATGCTGTGTATTTCATCCCTGAAGATAGCCTTTGTTGTTTCTAAAACAAAGGGCAAATGCGTGCGTGCATGTGCATTAGCCTGATGTGTGTGAAGCTTTCCTTTAGTGTGTGTCTCTGTGAGTTGTATAGTTATTGTACACCTCTCCCCTGTGATTCCAATCCAGTACTTATTTCAGGGGTTTAATTGAATAGTGGAAGTGGCTGCTCCTTTCTGTACTGGTATAAAGCACCCATAGCCTCCCCTGGGCCAAGCTTGGGGCACACCCAACTTATAAAATTTTCACAAAAGGCCTATGTATGCATTTACCGCTGAAAAGGTTGGAATAAAGGTCTTTATGGTGGCTGCTTTATGTGTTCGAGGGAATAAATAGTGAGAGAGAGTATGACGAAGAGACAAAAGAAAAAAATATCACTGAAGAGGTCAGTGTCCTGCACCTCATCTCCTTGCCTCTTCCAAACACCATAGATCCATTTTTAATCTCTTCCTTATCTCCTACTAGTGTGAAAAAGTGACTTATTGCGAGTATGCTTTGGTCCACATTGTCCCGTCCCGCAGGATGAATGGACCTTATACTACATTTGAAATGGGTTTCAGCTGAAAAACCCATCCAAAGCTATGAAAAAGCACTAAAACTTCAATGTACATGCTTTGAGAAGTACAGTTCTAGTTAGAGGTCAACAGAATCTTATCATAGGAATCTTGAGAATTAACAGAGATACAGGATTACAGATCCCTGTACCCCTGTTTTGTTTCTTTGATTATGTTTGTGTGTCATTGAGGGCTTATTACTATGATTAATCATGCACATTGTCATAAGTCATTGCTGGCAGATTATGCGTGAATAATACAATTCCTTTCTTGGAATGATGAACGACCAGTGAAAATCCCTGGGCTCGAGTGAAAGGAATGAGAAATTGGAGCAGACAGATTCAAGACACTGGCAGTGTTGCTGATAAAGCTGCTTTTACATTCACATTGAAATACTGTGTAAGCACAAAAGGGATATGTGATGGACAAAATATTATCTACATATTCGCAAGCTTGTTCTGATTGGAGGGAGAGATTTTTCACGTTACATGACACTCAGCTATGTCATGAGGAGTACAACATGATTTAGCAGTAAAGTGCAAGAGGTCATGAGTTAAATCAGGCAAAATTGATCAAATTGTTTGATTGACAATTTCAAGGGTCATTTAAACAGAGCTACAAACTAAACGCACTTAAACTAAGAAGCACTTTTAAACACGTTTTAAAGCAAAACAAAACAGGATTAAATCAAAGGAAACTGGACGTTCACTCAGGTTTTCACAAAACGTTTCAACACCTATCAAGGAGTTTTTGTCACTTCTGTCACTTGAGCAATCAGCACCCGGAGTGTTAATATTTCAAGTAGCATAGAGGCCGATCCTCCTTTGCAGATTCCAAGTCAGATACAAAATCAAGAACCGCTTATTCTCCTGGGTTGTTGAAGAATCTGGTTGTCTATGGGATATGTGACATTTGAAATATTTACAAACACCTCTTGGCGACATCTAAAGGCCTAGCGTTTTTTTGTTTTTCAAACTGCATTTAAAAATTCAACTAAAGATCAGGAAGTAAGAGATCAGACTGACATTCTAATATTTTCCTGGATGGTAATGGTCACATAAGTGTAAACAAACCTGTCAAGAATGATGACGAAGCTTTTGTCCGCAGTTTATCACCTTCTTCATAAACCTTTGGTCTAACTTTGGTCCCTGTTATTATCCTGATATTTTCTTATGTTGTTATGCAGTGAACAAAGATATGTGTTACAAAACAAAAAATTCATCTTTTTATTGATGGAATGTGATGATATGGTGCCACTAAGGATTAATACATATTTGATGAGCTTTGGTTTGTAAAAAACAGAATACTTATGAGCAAAGCCTTATCAATATATTTAACATGGAAAACACAATATTTCAAATGCTTGTATCTAGTCAATTCAATTCAGTTCAATTCAGTTTATTTATGTAGTGTCATTTCTTTAAAAATCATCTCAAGGCAATTGAGTAGGAAACTAATTGATTCGCAAGGCATGCTCCTCCTGGATGAGCTTGCAGTGATCATATTTGCTTGGAATTTTCTTGTGGCTCTTCAGCAATTCTTCAAACCGAGCAACAGTGGAGAGGAAAAACTCCATTTGAACAAGAAGAAATCTCCAGCAGAACCAGGCTGTGTGAGTGGTCCTCTGCCAAGGCTGACTGGGGTTTACAAGGAAATAGAAGCCGACAGAAAGAAGCAGATATACAAAAGGTAACTGTATACTAGCTCCACAGGTGGCCCGGTTCAGCAAAGACACAGTCAGACAAACAAGCTGCAAGCCAGTTTTTACATTTAAGTATGAAAGAGAGCACATACCGTTAGTCACACTAAAAGAAATAGGACTATGCTAAAAAAAAAATACAGGACAAAATCCAACATCTATAAACAAAGTTATTGATAGTAGTCCTGCTGATATTTCTCTCAAGGATGGAATATCACCCAAAAAGAAGCAGACCAGGGACCAAAGAAGAGAGAGCATAAAGTTTTGGTTGGAACCAAAAAATACTGCACAATTGGAGCATAGAGATGGAATAAAGCAAATTGATGAAAAGTGGTCCCAATGTCTTTCAGCTGCCTAAACATACAGTATAGCAGCATAGATATAGAAACTAGCTCAGGGTAACTAGTTTGTAGTTTGTACATTTGTATGTAATTTGTACATTTAAATGTTGTCAAATTAAATTGGTTAGAACAATTTTATTATTGCAAAGGGGTAGAGAATATTCCCTTTGGAGGTTTTAGGGATATTTGAAAGTAAAACCTAATATAATTCATTTCAGTCTTGCTTAGTTTAGAAATGTACTGTATATACCAGCCCTTTTCCTAATAAATGCTGGGATAGGCTCCTGCATTTAGCCATAGATAAGAACAAATAAATAACAAATATTCACTTATATTTTGAAGTTACCACTGCAAAATGTTACTCATTATTCCAATGAGAAAAGGCAAATATGTAATTGATCTTGTGATCAGACTACCAAATGATTTCTTAACTTTTTGGTGTACCAAATCACCCCCTTGATGACAAAATATTTTGCAGGCTAAGGCCCTGATAATGAGTATTCTGGCCACGCCCCCATTTGCATGCACTGTTAAGTGAAGACTAACAAGAAAGAATGAGAGCGGCACAGTTTTGTCTGTGCAGGAAAATGTAGAAAGCATATTTCCAAATAAAGTGGGTTCAGAGCTAAAGGAGCACCACTGAAACCCTAAAGGTGTTATCTGAACCCAACATGTTTGACATTCTTTAAGACTTTAAAGGTCTGAACTGGGGCAACCTTAGATGGGCTTGATTGTGGCATTCATCACACAGATTTGTAAATGGGTTGAATTCTGGGAAAACTGTAACTCAGTTGGAACTTAAATGCCTATTTGTTACTCTTCCAGCAATGTCTGAAGCATTTTGATGAAAAGGTGCACATACTTAGATTAGAACTGAAATATCACTTGTCCATCAGAGAGAAGACCGAAGTGTAGATGCAGCAAGTTAAATATAAAATATTATTTTTCATAGTACTGTAAAGATACACAACTGGATGTTGGATTTGTGCTTTTCACTCCGCCTCCTTTTGAACTGCAACTTTTGCCATGATGTGACCCATTTGTATTGCCAGGTGTTTTCTATTTTACTAGAGCTGGCATATACCATATGACTTCTTGTCAGTCTGCGAGGATGAAGATGTGTTCAGACTGCTTGACAATGACATGCTATTGAGTTTAACCTTGGTATTATCAGTGAGCGCAACCCTAGATCAAATCAGTCCTTTTATTTGCATTTAATAATATTTTTATCTTATTCCATATGATTTTTCTTCAGTTAATGGGGCTTACTTTTTTGTCCTCTCAAAATATGCTAATGGTAAAACCCTCCTTCATTACCAATGGGTAATGATCCTTCCAACATACTTTTTTGGAAAGCATTAAATATTCATTATCAGAATATTGCTCTCTAATTGAATTAAAACGCATTATTATTTCACAGAAAGGCTGGTTTCCCATACCATGATGATGAGATTTTTAAATGTAGGAACACCAGAAGGAAGCAAATGGAGAAAGGCAAATTCTGCAGACAGTCTATGGACGGAACTAAACAGTGTGCCAATAGAGAAGTGAGTCTGCAGGGAGCTTTTATTGTAGGGGGCTGTCAGGTCCACTTACCCAGACAAACCCAGCTAGTTTAGCCTTTGCCAAGATGGTACTTGCATCTCTGCTAAAAATTCAAGCTTTTAGAGGACTCAAGAAAATCTCACTCCCCAGAGGTCCCCATCTATAGGCATTAACCCTTCATCTACCTCTCCACTTCCATCTCTAGATGTCAGCATCAAGCCATTACCTCACCCCCACACCTTTGGTGAGATGCTGTGGGATCATCGGTGGGCTCTCAATATCTCTGCCCTGTCACTATTAATATCTCCTCTCTTTCCATCTCCCTCTCACTAACTCGCAGCCTCTTTTTCTCTCCACCTACTCATTCTCAGCTCATTTTGAGAGTATAGTTGACAGAATAAGAAGGGGAAGGGAGAGAAAAAGGTGAATCAATGCCAGCATTTTCAAGAGATGCCTTGCTCAGAAGTCTACCCAGGCAGAAACAAAAAGAATGGGTTGAGTAACAGAAAAAGAGCAAGGGTCAAAACTATTTATTAAGAGGTGAAATTCATATTCTATTGATTTTTATGGAGGTTTTTGTATAAAAAAAACTTATTGCAGACAAAAAAAGAGAAAAGAATTTGCAAAATGACTGACTTACTAGGAGCAATAGGTTTTTGCTAGACCTTCCCCAGTAAAAAAGAATTTAAAGAATGTTTTTTAAAAAAATATTCTTATAGAGACGTGTATAGATGAAAGTTATTTGTTTTGTTTTTTTGAGGGGGGGTGTGGGGGGTGTTATGCTGGAAAATATCTGTACTATAAACTAGTCAAAATCCCAAATATCCATATTATGAGCTTCTCCCTTTAGAAAACAGGCTAACAAGAGAGCAACAGTATCAGTTATGTACCTTTTAAAAGACAAAAGTTTAGATGAAAGCCTTTGCTGTCTGCCAACAACATTCACATCATTCAACGACTTTGTGCAGGTGAACTACAGTTTGTAACACAGACATGCATGTGGAGGGGAGTACTGCCTACCACACCAGTGTTCTGTAGATTTGTTTTGTATTAAAACGATGAGATCAATGTGAATGCCAAGAAGAGCTCAATCACAACAACATCTGAGAGACCAATATAGGAGACCAGAGGCATGCTGGCATAAGTGTTGCTAAGCAAAGGAAAGCAGCTCAGGCATTAATTCATTACACCATTTACTGCTACAATAGCTTGTTAAATCCAGAGAGACATGTTTTTTGTAGCTGTGTCAGGTTAAGGCCAATCAAACCAGAGGCACATTGACTTTACACCACTGTCAATCAATCCAAAAGCTCAACATCAGTGTTGGGATTTTGCAATACAAAGGGAGAGTTAACATGGGGATTTGGTTAAAAAAGACACGTAACAAATGGCTTAATGTTGTTAGTGAGGAATATGCAACTCAGGCATGCATTAGCCAAAGCATTTAGAAGGTGAGACTCATTTTGTAAAAACAAAATTTGTCCTAAAAACTGTAGCCAACATGACTTTGTGTCCTTTATAATTTGTCTTCTAGGCTTTAATGTCGATTTGTCCGTTGCTACCTTGAACTTTACTGAAACGATGTAGAAAAAATAATTGCCTTTTGCCTTAAGGTTTGCTGATTAGGCAACAATGGTTGATTGAACATAATCATGTGCCTCCCGATGTCACTGGTAAAACTTTCAAGTGTGTGTTGGAGCTTTATTCATACTGACATGCATTTCTGTGTGAACAGAGAGATCTTACAGTTGGTATCATGTCAATCGTACCAGAGTCTTTTTGGAAGCAGAACAAAACCACCTTAACATGTGGTCTGGTTGCTTGGTCCGGATGGAGGTTTCCCTAGTTTATTCATACCTGCACAATAGGTCTGGCACATGGGGTGAAAGGAAGTCTCAACTTGGGTGGATAAAGTAAATTAAAATAAACAAAAGTTAAAAATGCCACAGTGCTGCTGAATAAAATAGTCTTAAGTCTAAATTTTAAACGGTGCAGTTAAGTGATTGAGTGGAGATATAGTGGGTTCTGGTTCCCACTGGACCAAACCAAACTTAGATTATGCAAAATTTTCATTCAAGCAGTAAGTTTGTTTTTGATTAAAAGTAAAGCAGACATTTTCCAAAAGATAACTAACCAACAGTCTTCTTTCCACCATTTTTAATAAACTAATGGCTAAAAATTTGTGATACCTTTCTTAATAATCACTGTGAAAAACTTTAATTTGCATTACAGTACATCATTCAAAAGTTCTTACAATGAATATTATATAGAACCTGTTCCAATAAAAAATAAACATATAATATCCAAAGAACAAAGAGAACAACATTGAAAAGAGGCGAAGAGAGAGAGAGAGGAAAGATGGAAGGATAAATGAGCATAACGAATGTGATGCAGTATTACTTATTTTAGCAAACTTTTACATACTGAGTTTGTTTTTGTGTGGAAGACAACAGACTTTAAAAAAACAGTATAATATACAGAGAGAAATATTAAATGATTTTTGCACTGTATTGGTCCTTTTTTAAAAACAGATATTGTGCATTGAGAAGGAGCTTGAAGAGCTAGCAGAGCTATGCAGAGTCAGACATGAATACTCACACACAGAATACAAAGCCTGGACAGGTAGTATGAGTGCCAAACTGGCCTAAGGCTAAGGACCAGCATTGACTGTGCACATGTTGTTAAGAATAAGTTAATTAAGAAAGCACCTCTGGTAAGGATCAAAAGCTTTGCACAGAAATTATCTCCTTATAAAATCTAAACTTATATTTTTAGTTTTACTCCCATCTATGTAAAAATCAACAAGTTTTGTGTTTTTGTTCATTTGCCTTCTGTCCTTAAGGCATATAACAAGATAAATATGAACAAAAACTCCTTATTTCATACAAAAAGTTAAGAAGGAAATTACTGGGAATGTTTTGCGTATGGGGGAGGAGAAAATCTTTATTGATCCATTCTGAAGAAGGAGTGCATTAAATAAAAAAAGGAACAAACAAACAAAAAATCAGGAGGATGAAGGTTCAATACAGAATACATTTCATTAGGGATTCTGCAAAAGGTGCTTGAGGAGCCAAAATCAGGATATTTGTCAAGACAGTTATTTTCTTTGTGACACAAACAGAATTCTGTTTTTTAACAGTCAATCTTCAGTCGTCCTCACATCTCGTTTCTCATACAAAATGCATTAGAATAAGAACCTGTTCTTTGAAATCTGCAACAGGAACCACACTGACTTTTGCAAATGCTGCAAAAATCATTGCTATTTGACTTGTGGGGGGGTGTGATAAAGTAGGTCACAAAACAGTGTAAAAAGTCTACAATGTCAATCAAATACGTAGGATTAGACCAAACATATCCACAGGTACTTGGAAACTAGTTGAGAGCAGAGCATGTTTAAATTAAGGGACTATTACTGGGGTAAAATTCAGAATAAATTTGCAACCAAAGCCTAAAATTCAACACTGACAATAATACCTGAACGTACTTATTCAAAACTCCATTTTTACTCACAGTACTCTGAAAGTGGCTTCAGATATACGGTTTCCACATTTTGTCAAATTCTATTCATAAAGTTAAGAGTGCAACAACAACAACACATTTAGAAATTTAAAACCAAAGATAAAAACATCTACTTTCTAGAGCTTCTATTTACTATTTCTATATCTATTAATTTGCATTCCATTGTTTTAAGATCTGAGCTATGCTGCACAACGCGATCTTTAATCTGTGATCATAAAATCTTAACATCACTGTTTTTAACTTTAAAAGGAAAAGAGTTTGTTTCCTTCCTTGGTCTGTACTTTTAGTGCAGGTGTGAATACAGACTGTTGAAATCTGGTCTGGACCAAAGAACCAAACCGAGACCCAGGTTTTGAGCTTTGCTCAGGGAATGAATACAAATCAGCTGTGGTCCGACCCAAACGCAGAAAGAATATGTCTTTATGAACTTGGTAAGCCACCATAATAGTCAAGTCAAAATTACACCAGTTCTGTTGTCAACAAGAGCTGGATCTCTAGTTTTACAAAGAAAAAATTAAACACTCTTATTAAGGCATTTCTCTGAATTTATTATTCTGAATTTTATTTAGGGGTATAAATATGCAGAAGGTGTAATAAAAACACATTGGAAAATTTTCAGATTTGTTTATTTAAAATGGTTTGAAAACCATATATTTACTTTCTCTTTTACAATTATACAATAATTGTGAATAAATAACTAATCAATGTTTCGTAAATTAGCTTCCTTTCCGTTAAATTTGTGGATTGCTGTCTTCATTATGAAAAAGAATACCCTTGCTGCCCCAGCTGCTTTGCATCTTGGTGGATTATTTGAAAACCTTGCTGTACCATCACAATTCCTTGCCGTCTTCGTCGTTGCTGTTTTTGTGAAAGCTAAAAATTGAGAATTGTATAAGGACACCTCCTCCAGCCACCCCAACCCCACCTGTCTGTGCTTGAACCCCTGCCTTTCAGCTGATCGATACAGCTGCAGCAGGGAGAGCCACGGAAGTTTGGATCAATCTGACCACTGCTGGGAACAACTGTGGCAGGAGAGCCGGAGGCACAGCAGGATGTCAACATAAGAAATAGGGAGAGTAGAGAAGGTTTTGAGTGGGTATTACAGAGGATTTCAAGTGATATTTGAAAAATATAGTTCAACTAATACTACATGATACCCCATGTGGGTAGCAGCAGAGGGAGCATATAAAACCCCTCAGATGACTTCTGCTCTGATAGCTGATACGTTCATGGTGCAGGAATAAAATAATATACAATAAAAGTTAAATCTATGGCCAGTACTCTAATTTCAAGACAAGCATCTGAAGTATTATGGAGCTGAGGATTTCTTTCGCTGCTTTTGGAGTTTCACGACCCAGAGAGAACCCATGGGTACACAGAGAGAACATGCAAACTCGATGCACAAAGACCCAAAGCCAAGAAACAAACCCTGGACCTCCGTGGTGCAAGGCAACAGTGCTACAAACAGCCCCAGACCGCTGTAACATCACATCGTTTACTAGGGCAACAAATCACAATTAGAGCGGTGGAATCCACGACAGAGATTTTACAAAAACATTCCAACAGCTATTTATGCAGTCAAATTTTTTTGTGCAATGAGATTAATGTTAATAGAAAGGTTTTGACCCAATGGTTTATTTTTGTTGGCTGAGGCAAGGGAGGCAATTGAGTTCAAAGTGAGCAACAGGTGTGAAGAGTGCTTTTAAAGGCCTTTCAGCAGTTTTTATTTTTCTAGTCTATGTCTCTGAAAATCACCACCTTGATCAGTGGAATAAATTTTGATCTGCATTTTTTCACCTGTTGGGAAAAGCAGGCACAAAGAAAAATGTCCAGTGTTGCAAAAGTTATCCTGACCTTTGAATTTTTTCACATTGCACAATAGTAGTAAACAATTACACTTTTTGTGGGGTTCGGATGTAATTTAGCAGAGCCATGCATAATTGTGAAGAGGAGATTATGCTGATTTTCAATTTTGTTTTTAACAAAGTCTGTCATGCATTCTTAAGCCCTCTTATTTAACAGTTATAGTAATATAACCATCTATTACTGTAATTATAGTTTTAAATCTCTATGTCTCTCCCTCCATTTCAAATCTACATCTATACATTTTGTTCCATCTTTTTCCCTATTAATTTTCAACAGCTCTTTGTCCCTTATTACCTGGTTCTACCATCAGCATGATGTTTTATGGTAGTTATGGTATGTTTCATAAGGTGGCCCAAAAGGCTCATTAAAGTATAAAAGCTGTAACACAGCTAGTTTTGTCAATGCTAAAACTGTGCTGTCTTCCTTATAAGACAGATTAATGAATGTAAATTAAGAGTAGGAGTTGGTCAATAAATTTTTCCCCCTTTGCTGGGATTCTCTGCAGCTCTCGGTGGCTTAACTCTATCCAAGCTCACCTTGTCGGTTTAGGCAACTCTTGGTAAGTTTTACATTGTGTTGTTGCTTTCCTCTTTCTGATGATAGACCGAACAGTCCTTAAGATCTGCAATCCTTGATGAATTGCTTTAGTACAAAATAGTTTCTAAACTTCTTCTGAATGTGACCCTGACCTCTCTGGCGTTCATTGGATGATGCTCTGTGTTTATCAATGTTCTACAGTAAGAACTGCAGTAATAATGCTACGGAAGATAACACACAGTTAAATGGTTAAATGGTCTAAAAATGCACATCAAAGATGTTCAGTTGTATTTTTTAATTATTTTTCACCAAAACGTATAAGAAGTTGCTGGTTGTCTTCAGGGCTTGACATCAACTTTTTTTTGTCACTAGCTAATGTGGCTTCCAGTTTTCCACAGTTGAGAGCCACTCAGCATTTTCACAGCAACAATTTTGTTGTTGGGAATTTAAGTTTAATTTGATTAAAACTGATGACAGGTTAAAGTTTACATGGACTAGTTTTACATTTAAATATAAATGACCATTATACACACTAATATCAAGACTGTGAAACTCCTTTTACATGAAAATATACAGTGTAAAAAGTAATAATAAAAACGTGTGGTTTCTTATTGCATATTAAAAGCGATTCACAGAAGTAGAAGAATAATTTAACAGATATGTCATGTTGGGTTTCTTTTTAAACTCCGAGCCCACATGCAGAACACCACGACAAGAGAGCGTCAATCAGTAAAATAGAATTTATTTAAGTTAAAGAAGACAACGAGAATGTAGCGAAAGCCAGGTCCAGGGACAAACCGGATTGGGCAGTCACTGAGGAGGGGGAGCAGAATGGTGAGTTCAAACGGAGTGGGAGATCGGAGATGCAGAAGCGAATGATGTTTATTCTTACTGTTAGGTTGAATGGTTCTGGGTTAGGAGGGAGGTAGTGGATGTCCGGGGTCCGAGTTTCTCTTG
>JAUZNJ010029619.1:0-15310 GCA_034780135.1 Jordanella pulchra
GACAGACAGACAGACAGACAGACAGACAGACAGACAGACAGACAGACAGACAGACAGACAGACAGACAGACATATAAAAATATATATTGTGTTTTTATATAAAAATGATCTATCTCTCTATATATATAAATAGATAGATAAATAAAAATAATACATACATAAATACACATGTACACCTGAGTGTGTATGGCAGTAATAGCTTGTAATTTCATTTGCATTTTCTACAATGATAACCTATTATAATAATTTAGGTGACATTTTTTATGTTTATTATATAATTTCATTTGGAGTGATTATATTGGTTCTTGAATAAAAGTGAATTGTAAATTTATGTCTGATTTAGAGGCTAATGCATGGCACAGCTTAAAAGTAAATGAATGCAGTCTTGATGTCTGATATTGAAATTGTATATTATATGTCTTAAGCCCCCTTAAAAATGATGTAGAAGCTGTAGCCTATTGTTTACATTCCGAGTGGTCGTAAGAAGAGAGTGCCGATATGGTGGCCAGTGGCTTCATAGGTACATATACTACCAATAGCCTATACGATATCAGTGAATAAATAAATTCAGTGGTGCAAATTCCAACACGTCAGGTTAGGTAGTAGCTTTACTATGGTTTGGTTGTTTATTTGTCTTTTTTTTTTACTAGCTTCAGTTTAGCTCAATAATATTTATTTTGTTTTTTTACCGTCAAATACTTTGGTCAACCTGCTACCATATTAGACAATTTAAAATATTTTACACTTTTTGTTGACATTTTTTTACTGTGAAATGCTCCATTTACCATGGTCTGCAAGGCTTGTAGTAATGCCACTGTTTTGCATAAGATGGAAAAAAGTGTGGAAGGACTCCAGAGATTATATCATTTAAGGAGAAAGCAATCTAATAAAAAAGCTTCCACAGACTCAATCCTCATATTGTTTGCCTTTACATGCCCAACTGTCACAGTAACTGAATTTTAGAAGTTAGTTTAAGCATAGTCATGGATGATAGGATCAACGTTACCTATATTTCTCTGTCTGGCTATGTGGATCTTAGCAAATACAGATATTTTTACTTTTCTGTTATATTTACAGTGTACATTTTAATCATCTGCAGTAATATCACCATTCTGTATCTTATCTGGATTCACAAAAACCTCCATGAACCAATGTACATTTTTATTGCAGGTTTGTTATTTAACTCTCTTCTCTACAGCACCAACATTTACCCAAAACTTTTGATTGATTTTTTGTCAGAGAAACCGGTCATATCATACTCTACTTGTCTTTTACAGTTTTTCATGTTTTATTCAATAGCTGGTTCAGAGTTCTTACTGCTAGCAGCCATGGCCTTTGACAGATATGTAGCAATATGTAAACCTCTAAGATATCGAAGTATCATGACAAAAAAAAATGTTTATATTTTCCTGTTTCTAGCTTGGTTTTTTCCTGCTTGTCATCTTGCAGTACAAGCAATACTAAGCGCTAAAGCTGAAATATGCCACTTTAATTTGTTAGGAATATTTTGTAACAATACCATGTATAGAGTTCACTGTGTAAAATCAACAGTACTTACAATATTTGGGGTCGTTGCTTTATTAAATTTGGCATTTCTTCCAACCCTCTTTACAGTCTTTACATATGCAAAAATTTTTGTGACATCTTATCAAAGTTGTAAAGAGTTAAGGAAAACAACTGCCCAGACCTGCATACCCCACCTTTTGGTTTTAACCAGCTACTTTTGTGTAATGACATATGACGTAATTATAGCTCGAGTGGAGTCCGATCTGCCTAAAACGGCACGCTTTATAATGACAATACAAACATTTTTGTATCATCCTTTGATAAATCAATTCATGTATGGCTTCAAAATGAAAGAAATTAATAAACATATAAAAAGGTTTCTATGTTCAGCTAAAACATGAAAGAAATTCTGAAATCCTTTGGATTATTTTCTGAAATTTCATTTTTCATTTTTAGCCTCTATCGGACACCCTGTTTTTTTATCTTGATAACATTTAGTTTTGGGGGGGTTTGCAATCATTTGACTGTTATAAATGTATTAACTAATTATTTAGACTACAAGAGAAAGAGTGAAGTTTATATTGTTACCTGTAAAAATCTATCTCTCTTTTCAAAAAAGTTCATGTAAATGAAAGTCATTCTCCTTTCTTAATTTTGTCAAGTTAAACGTTTTTAAGTTGTTTGTGATAAATAAAGCAATAAAATTTTGGATTGGTTAGGATCATAACCATACCCTCATATCATTCATTTTTTTCCTTTTAATAATTGTTTAAAACAGCATGAATTTATCTTTGATTATGCTTTCAGCAGTTTAGAAAGGACCATTTACGTTTGGAAATATAAAGCTAATAAACCGTGTTAGTAAAGAGTATTTCCCCCCTTACAGTTTTTACAAAGTTTATAAAATCAATAATCTTTGAATCACTTAAGAGGAATTCCGGCTCACTTTTCTATGGCAGATTGTTATCATCTTGGCGCTTTGTAATGCCTGCTTTAGTTTACAATGCAGCCACTCAATTAAATGGAAAAGTCTTCATGTTGCATCCATCTTTGTTTTAGCCATTCAGAGGCTTCGTATCCTTCATATCATTCTCTAGAAGCAAAGGCCAGCATACACTGCTATTATAGTAGTTTCTGTAATGCTGCACTGGGTAAGATGCTGTAGCATGGCAAGCTCAAAATTCAGTGATTGCTTTCTAAAAACCTTAAGGTCACAAGAGCAGGTTTCATGGGTCCCTAAAAGCTTAAGGTCATCCAGATTCTGGAGCAGCAAAGTAGCCGCCATCCAACAGGAACCACCTCTAAAAAGCTTTATCACTGTTGTCTTTTTTCTCAATTTGTGAAAAATGGCTCTTACTGTGGTTCATTGTCCCAAAGCTTTAGAAATGTCTGTGTAACACGGTCCAGAGTAAAAAATCTCATTTGACGTGACTATTTTCTTATCTCTTTTGTGATTTTTTTGTTTACTCAAATTATGTATGTTTAACTTTGTATGGTTATCATAAAAATGTAACTGTAGTGAAAAGGTGGAATAACTCTTTATTTAAATCTCATGGTAAAATTAGAAAAGGGTTAAATGCTCTGCTTAAGGTTCAGCACCTCAGGAATGAGGACCTCCTCAAAACAACGTTGATGCAAAATGATATTCATAATAATTCCAAACCACTAATACTTAAAAAATCACACATGCCTAATGTCTTGGTAAACAAATAATAAACAAGACTCAGATATCAGAAAAGGAGGGAGACCAGGAGCAAAACTTAGCTGGATTTAATAGGAAATTAATAAAATGATATTTAAAGCAAAAATTAATAACTTTTAACTCAGATATATAGCTTAGTGTGAGACAAATTAAAGGATTTTAATGTAACATGCAGTACTTATGCAGTACTTGGCACCTATGTTCCCTCTATTTTTTCATGTGTCTGAGCATACACACAAACCCCCTGAACTCACTGAGGATCACTGTGAGCAACATCAGACGTGCACGCTGTGGCTACACATCAATATTACACCTAAACCTGGGGTCATAGCAAGTTACAAAGCTTGTTGAAAGAGTACAGCAGCAGTTTCCATTGGTTTACTTTTGATTAGCTCACATAAAACGAAAAAAAAAAAACTAAAAACAGTTTGTTCATTAGATTTTTAGTATACTATATGTAGTATACTATACTGTACTACTTATAGTATACTATATGTAGTCCAGTATAGTATACTACATATATAGTCCAGTATAGTACACTATATGTAGTCCTGCTTGGCCAGGATGAGGATCCTTCTGGAAGAAATGAGATGTTACACCTTTCAGACATAACTTTTTGTTCACCTTAAAAAACTTCACATGTTGCACAATGAAATGTGTGTTTTTGGAAGAGAATATATTTCTGTAACAGTAGGATATTTAATCAAATAGTTTTTAGCATTTCTATTTACATAAATTGTACAATATTTCATGCATTTCATGATCATTATCCATAAATAGGAAACCTTAATAAATGTCACTAGAATATGAACAAATCTGACTTAAATTTTATCTATTTTTCACATCTGCGCTTTCCACTTCTACAATGGTTGTCCAATATGCCACTTTAAGACTATTTCTAGATGCTGTTTGGATGTGATTTATGCACATATAGCTCTTTGATGCACTGAATAAGAATATTTACTGAGCTTTTTTAAAAGTACACTGAAGTTTTTATCAAACGTATTCATTCAAATGCAACTCTTGAATGTATTAATTCTTATTATCAAACTGATAGGTTAGTGATATATGAAACTGGAATTGAAGAATAGATTGTGCGCCAGAACCACCTTATTTCTTTATTCAATAAATCCAGTTTGCACATTCAGTATCTAGCAGACTGTAGTTATTTGCGATAGCAGTCATAAATACGAGATGATCAAAATGAAAAAGGGGGTTAGTGCCAAAAAGAGTCTGAGGGGCAGGGGTAACCCCACAATCCCACATCCTCCACAACCGCCCGGCTCTGGAACAGAGCACGCAGAGCACCTAGCCACATATCTATCTATCTAGATATGTGGCTAGGTGCACACTACAGAGGGCCAGGGCGGGATTTGATCCCCAGACTCCCGGGTGACAGTCACAAATGCTGACCAATCAGCCAAAGGGATATCCCCTTGGCCAAGTAGCCAAGGCACATGATCTATTGGAGGCAGAGTGACAGGAACCCACACTGTCACAGACAGACAGACAGACAGACAGACAGACCGATCGATCGATAGATAGCATTCGAAAAGTGCCCTGTTGCCACCAAATATTAACATTGTTCTGTATTTACAATAATAGCATTGAAATGTTTGTAGATTACATGAACACACCATGAATACACTGGAAAAAAATCATGCGTGCATCCATTTAAACATATTATATGTGGAAACTCTAAAATAATAGTCTCATGTTACCAGGATAAGACATGGAAAAAAAGTGTTAAACTTGATATGCTTAAATAGATTCAAAAGATGCACACATCATTGTAGACATTCCCATCCACACTTCATTATTGACTTGTAGGATTGTCAGTGGAAAACACTGGAGAATGTGTCTAAAACCTGCTCTCATGTGTACCTTGTAGCACGTATTTCCCGGAAGAAAACTTTTTGTTTGCTGACTCTGATGGGTCGTTAACTGGTTTGTCAGAATGGTTTCGCTCACATGCTTCTTTAAAGGTTGAGTCAGGTGTGGGTTAGCAAAGATGGCTTATTTGACCCCCTCTTAAAACATCTGTCTTCCTTGATTAGAATATGGACGTTGTTGTACTTAAACGAGTCTTCTTTGGTCTGTACATTGGTGGACAGTTCTGTCCTGAGGAGTTAGACCTCCTGTGTTGAACCATGCTGTGCAGAGGTTGCTTGGTTTCTCCAGTGTACAGGTCTGTGCATTCTTCCCTACACTGAACACCGTAAACCACGTTGTTGGTCTTGTTCCTGAGTTTCTTATCTTTGGGGTGAACCAGTCTTTGTTTTAGGGTACCGAGTTTGAAGTGCACGGGGATACGGTGCTGGTTAACGATCCTCCTTAGTTTTTCAGACTCATGCAACATATAGTATGACGATGTTTCTTCTTCTGTTTTGTTCCCTCTCAGCAGGCCTCTTCTTGTTGGTTTTTCAGAAAGCCCATCTGGGGTAGCCACAGTTCTTCAAGGCTATCCTGATATGTCCCTGTTCTTTAGTCCTCTCTCTGTTGCAGGTGGGAATGGTTTCTGCTCGTTTCTGGAGGGTTCTGATGACACCTAGTTTGTGTTCCAGTGGGTAGTGTGAGTCAAAACGGAGGTACTGGTCAGTGTGTGTAGGTTTCTTGTAGATTTCTATCTGAAGTTGTCTGTCTTCCATTATGTGAACCTTTCAGTCCAGGAAGGCAAGGCTGTCATCTTTCACATCTTCCCAGGTGAACTTGATGTTTCTGTCCACTGCGTTTATTATTATTTATTTATTTTGGTGGCTTATACAGATATTTCTGTAAAAACATAAATAAATACAATTAACAAACTTTAGCACTGATAAACACAGAAATAGCACCTTTTAACACATAGGTTCCAGGAACTTACTGGTACCAAATTACTGTTTTTATTACTTGAACAAGAATTAACACCTTTCAAACATGTAAATTAGTCCCAGTAAATTACCAGGTTCGATGTTTTCACACTTAATCCAGCAAAGAGGGAATGGTTACCCCTAATGTCTCCTGCAGGTAGTAGTACTGCAAGGGCTATAGCTTTAACTGATCAAGCCAACCTCTAATGAAGAATTTCAGCACAAACATTTCTAGTTTCTGCAGAAATTAGAAATGTTTAAGCAGGGGGGCTGGGCTATCCCCAGTGGCATCTGTGTCCATGCTTGTAACACTGGGCCTTCCTAACAAAGTCTCTTTGAAAAGGGAGCAGCGTTTTAGTTAAACATCTTTAACTAAAACGCTCTTTAAAACATATTTTTTAAACATCTTTATCTTTTACCTGCCTATGGCCAAAACCAAAATGTCCAGAAGTCACAACTTCTAACATCTCCAATGTCTCCATTTTCCACGTTCAAATTTGCCTTGTAGAAATGAAAGCATTTGAAAATGTGAATGTAAGTCCAAAGGGCTCAATTTTAAGGTAAAACATGATGCATTAAACAGAAAATTCTCTTAAGCTTCCATTCTCTAGCTTGTTGTAGTGTAATTTGTAAACACTTTAATGAGATCCACAGAGGGGGCAAACACAGATAAAAACTAGCTCACATGCTTAGCGTGTGCCTTTAGAGGAGAACGTGGAAATTGTTTAAAAGGCTGGTTTTTTATTTTAAATTCTGCTGTTATGGATCAAGTGACTGATGAGCTGAATGCTACACATATAACTTTTGGTGGGCACGTAGAGCTGCACAAATACAGATTTCTCTATTTTACAATCATGTTTGTTGTATATGTTCTGATTGTCAGCAGTAACTTGACCATCTTGAGCCTCATCTGGGTTCAGAAAAGCCTTCATGAGCCTATGTACATTTTCATTGGAGCTTTGCTTTTTAATTCACTTCTTTTCAGCACCTGCATTTATCCAAAACTATTGATCGACTTTTTATCTGAGAGGCAGATCACATCTTTATCTCTGTGCAATTTGCAGAGTTTTACCTATTACTCTCTATGCGGTGCTGAGTTCTTACTGCTATCAGCAATGGCTTATGACAGATATGTGTCTATATGTAAACCGCTGCAATATGAGGTTATTATGAGAAAACAAACTGTGGTTGTTTTACTGATTTTGGCTTGGCTTTTACCTGCCTGTCAGCTTTTGCCCTCACTTTTTATCAGTAAGAGTTACAAAGTGTGTCACTTAACTTTAAATGGGATTTTCTGTAATAATGCAATCTCACAGCTCTTTTGTATGACCTCAAGGGCTTCATATATTATATATGGTGTGTTTATTGCACTTAATACAATATTTCTTCCAATGCTTTTTATATTATTTACATACACAAAAATACTAATAATATCTTTCAGAAGCTCTGCGAATATGAGCAAGAAAGCAGCCAAGACCTGTTCTCCTCATCTACTGGTTATGATAAGTTTCTCTTGTTTGTGTTCTTATGATATTGTTATAGCCCGACTGAAAATTGACTTGGACAAAACTGCACGTTTTATAATGACTTTACAGGTGGTTTTGTATCATCCTCTCTTTAATCCAATAATATATGGTTTAAAGATAGAAAAAATCAATAGATACCTTAAAAAGATTTTTTCTTATGACAAACACCTCTGTGTATGAAATGCAATATAAACTTTCAGCATTTTAAACTCTTTTAGATTAGTCAGCTTCAACAATGATAAACAGTTACCTTGCAGTTCGAACCTTAATGCTTTTCTTTAACCGAATTGTTAAACTTCATGTTATTACTGCAATGACTGTTTTACTTAAATTGGACATAATAACTTGAAAATAAAGATCCAATCTTTGATTATATGTTGATATAAAAAAAAAATTCGTTTTTTAATGCATATGTGACCTATATCAATCACAATAGTCGTCAAAGTTTACGATTTTCTAAAAAGGTAAAGAAATATGTTGCAAAATGTTTTGTTTGTAATTTCTTTTATGCTTTCATCTTTTCAAGTTTTTTATTCATATCTAACTATTTGAAGTTTGAAAAAAAAAAAACTACTGAATATAATTAGCACATTTAAATTGAATTGCAAAGTTTTATAAGTAAAATTTGTCAGTCATCAAAATGAGTCATCATTTTTTTTTATTATACAGATCATTGATTTAAACAGTTTGCTGATTCATTCATAACTATGAAATGCATAAGAATAGTATGATATTATTAAAGGGAGTTTATCATGCAAAATCGTTTTTGAGGTTTAACAATAATATACTGGTATTGCCTCTTCAAAATCATGGACAAAATGTCATTTGATTCATGAACAGCATGAATTGAATGAAATTACCTGGCCTGTGAAAACAAGGGGTTGGACAACGTCTATGAAAGAACTCAGGCTTCTGGCTAACCCTTCATGGAATCATCTACTTTAACCGTGTTGTGCCAGCTCTGTAAACAATCTCCCATTTTTTCCGACCAGGGAGAGATGATAATGTAACCTGGCATAGGCCAGGTTGATACGTGTAGTTCAATTTGAATTATACACATATCCATTGGAAAGCCTCCTGGAGAATGTGTCGGCAAAAGGAAGGTACATTCACTACAATTCTTCAACCTGATTATTTAACTCCCTCCCAAGTCAAGATTTTATCCAAAAACAGCAGGAATAGCAGCCGAGATGTGTCACTTTCTTGATATGTGACACGCAGTTAACTGATAAATCAAACTCTTACCACATCTGGTCGGGAGGGATGCGCAAACATCTTCCAATCCACAAAGGTAAAGACCACATCCTTTTGCTCATTTTCGAAAATAAATAAAGGATATTCCAGCAAAAACTGGCATAGCCATGTTTGTTTTCATTCAGCCTTCCACTTTTGGGTGACGCTTTGATGTCACCACATTTTACTTTGCCAGAAACATTTTTGTATCAAGGCTAACACAGCTGTTCACTTCTGATGGAATATGTATTTTCAGGAGTTTGTGGATTTAAAGATATTGCAAAAATGTATCCTGCTTGTAAGGTAAGTGATGTTGGGTGCAATCATTCTGGCTCAAAGTTAAGCCAAAGTGGCTTTTGTTAGCCACTAATCTGCACATGACAGCAAGCGTTTTTTTAAGCAAACATCTAAAGGTATGTTTACACCAAACAAAAATTTCACAGCTGGAGTGAAGGATTCCCATGATATCTCTATGTGGAAAGGTGGATTTAGAGCAAAGAAAATTGGCACAAAGCCCAGCAAGGTAAGAGAGGTGAATGTAGGGAGGCGAATGGCACGATTTTGGCAACCTCGGTGGAATTTGGTCCCTGCCTCATCTGCAAATGATGTTGAAAAGTCTCGGCTTTTGTTTACATTTGTGTTGTGATACGTTAATATATTTATTATCCACCCTGGTAGGGCTGGTAAATATGTTATTTACTCAAATAAAACTCAAAACTCGGACTGTCATATATTGTTTATAAATGCACACCCTACTGGCTGTGTGTTAGAACAATAACTGAAAGTTTGAATCGAGTTAAAATGATGGTCAAACAGATAATTCTGGACATATAAAGAACAAATTCACCACAACTTCCTTTCAAAATATAAGAGCTTATTAACAAATATCATTCAGCTCCAAGTCAAACATTTTTCCGTTAAACACTAGTGAAACTCAACTAAAACTAAGCTACTATGCACAAAGAAGAAGGAAAAACATGGTTGAAAACCATCATCAATGATGATGCAATGATATCACAGTTTAGCGTGAATTTTATGTTTCAGAACAGAGAAGTATATGGGATGTGATCAATTTAGCTTTTGGCTAATTTAGAGCAATTGGGGTGTTTTCAAACCAATTCACAATGCAAATCCAAGAGGTGAATAAAATATTATACGACCAAATAAAAATTTATTAAATGATTTGGTTAATCAGACATCAATAACCTTAGTTAACAGTTATCAGAAATGAGGTTTCCATTAAGTGACCTTTGGTCATAATTTGGTCATCAAAATGTAATGAACATATGATAAAACACAAAAACGATTATGTTATATACCATCTGGTTTAAACCCTTAGTAAAATAAAACTTGTTTTAGCTGTATAACAGACATGTCGGCATAGTGTACCATGCAGTCCATCTAATTAGCTTTATCTTTACTTAACAGTAAACACATTAAATTATCAAAATCATCAAAAAACATATGTACCTTGCAAACCTTGTACTTCTTCTCATGTATGTTTTGGAAAGTTTGAGTTTTGAGTTTGAGTTTTCTCCAGCTTAGCATGTCAGGCTCTCATTCTCTAATCTCTTCCTCTCTTCATTTCTCCAAGCACTAAAAGTTCCTGACACTCAAAGAGGAATGTTGCAATCGGTCTGTTTTGCAGCAAGTTGGTCCTGAAATGTGAACCATCACAACTTAACTTTGGTACTTCTGGAGATCTGGATCTCCAACCTGGTGCCGTGATCCTGTCTTTTCCGATATCATCCTCCCAAGGTGTTTCATGGATAGAGGAAGATGCAAACCACACTCTCTGCCCCAGTGAAAATGCTTATAATAAAGATGGACACTGCTCCTTAATGTACAAAATTATTATCATGGTTTATTATAAAACACTCATGTCGGGCCACATTGTGGCGGCCATTTGTGAGCATTAATTGTTAATTAATTGCCCAAAACTGGGCATTCTCTGATGCCATAGAGCTAACCCATTCGGTTTCAGCTTCATTACGCTGAAATGCATTTCAGAATCATTGTTCATTTTCACCATAAATCAGATTAAAATTCATTGTTTTGATTGCATTTAATATCTCTGCATCGGGGTTTATTCACATGTATCTGCTGCTATTTTTAATGGACACCTTGAATGCATTAAGCCTGAAAACTTGAACATTCCCCAGAGACTCTTGAACTGACTTTTAAACCCAGTTTTCTCCTTTTATTTGCTTTATTAACTTGTGCTTATTCTCAGTTGTGTTTGGTGTTTGCATCGATATTAGATATGATAGTACCATGATAGGGATTAATTAGCTAATAAAGGAACCCTTGTATTTTAAAGTGTTGTCTTTTGTGTTTTTATTATGCAGTGAACAGTTTATCACTCAGGCTAGATTCCCTATTCCTTTGGATGACAGCTGAATAAACAGACACTTTCATTGGTTGGTGATTAATAACACTACTGATAGCCATAGCCTAAATGACTAAATTGGTGAAAGGCACCTGGATTTTAACAGCCAATCCCAGAGCACACCCTGAAAAAAAGCCTAAGAAACTTGATGTGCAAGCACAATTAATTATTTAACTAATAATTATTAACTGATTTTACCCTCAAATTTGAATGACCTATTAATCAGTTACAACTTCCAGTTCTAGTTACTTAATATATTCATAATCAGGTGACATATCACAACAATGTTCATTGTGGACAATTCATGAATTGTACAGAAGTCCATACATAGCCCATAGGCCAAAACAACAGTTAGAGACCTTCCCCCACCCGAAATTGTAGGGATGCGACCCTCTCATCCGCCCCTCATTTTACATTTATTTATAGAACAACATTCAATAAGGACATGGTTTTTCATGAGTAAACCCTTTTTTAAAATACAAACATTCAAGAAATGTTAAAACAGGTTGTATATTTCAGTCATTGACTAGATAAAAAAAAAGTTAAGAAAAAAATGTACTATTATTGTAAGAACATGATAAGCCATCCAGTGGTGCTTTATAAATTGCCCTTAAATGTTTACAATTATTGTACATTTTGTTCAAGTACACAGAAAAAGCCATTGAGGTGGATTCCTTAATAGAGATGCAACTTGCCTCTAAGACGGCATGTTCACAAAGCCTATAGATAAACAAAAGAAAGGCATAAATTAATAAAGGTCTGGATGTTATGATGGGTTTCTTTTTGAGTTGTCGAACCCATATGCAGAACACAAACACAGGAGAACTTTTTAGATAGTAATAATTTATTGAAGGTTGTCGAACTAAGTGGTGAGAACACAAGCCAGGTCCCAGGAAAGAAGAGTTTGGTCAACAGCTGCAGTCATGTTTGGTTGATGTTTGGTCGGTTTAGGGAGTGGGTTACCAAGATCCGGGGTTTGGTTTCCAGTATAGGTCCAGAGGCAGTGAAGGTGTGCGGTGGGAAAGGGACAGGTCGGCTCAGAGGGATGATTGAGTCCAGAAGCGGTGCTGCTGTCCGTAGCTGGGCTTTGCAGTTCCTGATGATCAACGAGGAAATGGTCAGAGAGCTCGGGCATCCAGTGGGTAAGAACCACAGCGTCACGAGGAAGGAGTCCGAGAGGAGAAGCCAGGAGCAGGCGGCGTCCAGACTTCACTATGGAACCTGAAGGCAACGAGGAGGAAAACAGAGCACAGTGATAGCCTTGCAGCACAGGAGGCTAGAGGTACCATCGAATCTCATAACACTCAGCTCCGACTAGAGATTTCAGCCCGCTTAAATACTCAGGAGATGATGAGCACTGATGGGAAACACCTGGGACCAGAAGCCACACCCGCACAGCCGTTACCTCTGTCGCCATCTGGTGGAGAAAAAAGAGAAAACCAAAACAAGACTAACAGAACCGGATCATGACACTGGATCCATTACTCATTTAAAAAGTTAATCCACCATAATAGAATGCAAACTATGTTGGAAAAAAACAATAAAAAATAAGGAACAATAAAATATTGGAGAAAATAATAGATTCAAGAGAAACTAAATCATTGGATGTCTTGGGAAGGATTATAAAAATGAGTAGATTTTTATGGAAATGTAGCTTAACTCAAGTAAAGTGTGAAAAAAGTTAATATGGATATGGGAAAGTCATTTTACATCACTTAGTTTGGAGAATATAAAGTTTCATAGTTAATATTATATTATTTATCAGGAAAATTACTGAGCGCCTAACAGTAAAAAAGAAGTAGACATCATTTACAATATATTAAAGTGTAATGGCTGTGAGAATTTGTGGACCCAGAATTCAAACCAGACAACAGAGAGTGGTTTAAACAGTTTATTCAAAAAATTTCAGGACTGGGACGGCAGCGGGAGTCAGCCAGGAACCAGTTCGTCTGCAGGGAGATAAAGAGGTGAGTGTCCAGCACAGATGTCAGAATGTTATCAGATTGGATAGAATGACTGACCTCAGGATGGTAGGGAGGAAAGCCCAGAGTAGGGGTCGGAACCGGGTAGGCAGATGGCTGAGAAAAAGTCCAACCAAAATCCTGTGTCTGAATCTTAGTACATGTGAGGGTCGGAACCAGGTGGTCAGATGGATGACAAAACTCCAAGGAAAAATCCAGAATCGTGGTCAGAGGCAGAAAAGGGTCAAAGGCAGACAGACACCAAAACAGATCCAGACAATCCAGGTAATAACAGATAGGCAGAACAAGAGCAAACTAGGGAGGCTCATGAGGAAGACAAAAAATCTGGCACCAGCATCTGGTCTGAGTTTAGCTGTTAAAGGCAGAAGCACAGGTAGAGATAATGAACGTTAATTAGGAGTAAAGTAGTCAAGCAGCAGAGCAGATGGAGATGATTAAGTAATCAGACCAGACCTGGTGACCAGAATCATGACATAAAGGGAAACAATCAGACAAAGAAGTTTTGACAATTCTATTAGAAGCAAAGTCTACTTTCCAGCAATATGGAAACATGTTGGTCAGAATATAAATAAGCATTGGAACAGTAAGCTATAAACTCAACATAGTAGCCAAATCTCTGGTTATCTACAGTGGTTCTGTAAAACTGTATGGCCAAACATCTGAACAAGTTAGAATCATTAAATTCTTGGGCATCAATTTTTTTGAGTGAATATCATATACCCTCATGACATGCAAAACAAAATATATAATGCCATTATAGGTTGTAAATTTGAGGCTACAATTTTAAAATAAAGCAGACAAAAATGCTTTTTTTAAGTTATGTGTTTGTCATGGATGTAATACTTTTTTAGTTTTGACTCAACAATGTCAAGTTAATGATGGTCCTTACTTTTTTGTTATTCTAATTGTGGAAAAGGCACACTAACATGATTCTGCCCTGTCTACTTTTAAGACTAGATTTAAAACCTTCCTCTTTAATAAAACTTATTGTTAGAGTGGCTGCTCAAGGACACAGGGATCACTTTAGATCGCTCTGTTTTATTTAATCTATAATCTCCCATTCTGCAGTATTTCTTAGCTCAACCCCTAACTTTATGCTGTTCTCTGTTTTTCTCATCATTGTAGCTTTGTCTGGTCTGTTCCTGTTTAGCTGTGGCACCATCCTGAAGACAAATGTCTGCTGTCATTAACATCTTGTTCTCTTTCATCCTCTGACATGGGAGCTGGCTCGGAGCTTGTTTGCCTGGCTGTGTCTGTCCTGGACAGGGCACCTGTGAAGCTGACAACTGTCTTTTGTATCTCTGCTTCTTTCTGTGTGTCTGCTTCTCCCTCCTTGAACCCCATTCTACCCTGACAGATGGCCACTCACACGAAGCCTGGTTCTGCTGGAGGTTCCTTCTTGCTAAACAGGAGTTTTCCTCTTCACTGCGCTATATGCATGCGTATGAGGGATTGCTGTTGATTCAATTAGTCGATGCAATCTGCTGGTTTTCCTTAGATAGAAAACATTTCACCAATCTGACTGTATAATCTGATTTAATTGTCTCTGGGAAGTGCCTTGAAATGACATGAGTTGTGAATTGTAGCTATATGAATAAAGTAAATTGAACTGTCACGTGTTCAATTTTAAAAAACAGCTGCTATCAACCTGCTGTTCAAGAAGTGCAACATCAAGGGTTCTCATCAGCAGTTTCACTATAGCAGGCAGATGCACTCAAAATTGTCACCACTATGCAGAACTTAGGGTGATGCGCTGAAATTTAATTAGATTAACAGCTGCAGTTTTTAAGAGACATTAACTTCCTATTTAAGCAAATGATAATTCAACACACAGAGTGTTAAATCTAACACCTTTTCAGAGTTTATTTTTTCTCATGGATTATGGGTTAAAGTTAACCCTTGAATAGTAGAAATATCTTATGACTTTAATAGTATTAAACTGACACCCATGGTGTTGCACCATGACACCAGATAACACTCTAAAAGGAAAATGCAGCTCCAATTTAAATGAATTGCTTCAATTGGTAACAAGTGATTGAATTAAGTTTGCCCTACTTAATTCATTTAAGTTTTCAACTTCTAAACTTAGTGATTTTATATATATATATGATATATATATATGA
>JAUZNJ010029620.1:0-15308 GCA_034780135.1 Jordanella pulchra
GAAAGAAAGAAAGCAAGAAGGAAAGAAAGAAACAAAGAAACAAAGAAACAAAGAAAGAAAGAAAGAAAGAAAGAAAGAAAAGAGTCTCATTTAAGTCAAATTTTTTGTATGATCTTTTAAAAACAGAAGAACCTAAGCCTAATCAGATTAAAGAAAAACATACACTGGAATTAAACTAGGTGTAACTAATTTATATATGAATTAATACTAAGAAGAACAATCAAAATGTGCTGTGTGAGGCCAGTTAAGCTTCATCTTTAGACAACCTTTAGGGACTTCCGATGGATAAAAGTGCAGGAGGTCAGAGAGATTGAAATAAAATGACAAAACCATAATCTAACATTAAAATTGTACTTGTATAAAAGTGAACATTGGAGATTTATATGATTTTCCATTTCATTTAAATTCATCTATGCATATTATTAGCTCAACTCAACTAGCATAGACATATAACCATGCACAAACACACACACACACTGAAAGGCAATTTAGAGCAACCAGTCAACCTTGCAGTCGTGTTTTTGGACTGCACAGAGAGAACATGCAAACTTAATTTTGATTTCTAAATCTACAAACATCTACCTATCTTCTATGGTTCTCTCATCTTTCCCATTTTTAAATTAACAGGACAAGAGTGATGTGTCTTTGGTTTACGTCCTACTTATTAAGCCATTTTAAATAAAAAGGCAAAATTCACACATCAAAAGGAAACTATGATCAACCAAACTTTCATTCTTTAAATCACAGTAATGGTAAAGGTTGACAGAAATGTTGACACCAGTGGGTTTGTTAAAAACTTACTGTGGAACAAATTCAATGCAATAACAGTTGAGTGTATTATAGTTTAAGCCAGAAATATGAAAAACATTTAGGTCTATTATAGGTTAAATGAAGCCTCCTCTAAACACTGTAGTTTTACGTCCTCCTTTAAATGTGAAGAAACAAACATTACTATTGCTTTATGTTTTAAAAACGGTCTATTGTTAATATGACCTAACTTTTACTTAGAAAAAAAATCTTTACATAGTTTAATTATTCTCATAATGTGCCATAAGCATTTCTCTATGCTGTCTGTTGATTTTATTGTCCTGTTTATCTTTAACCTAATCTAATCAGTCCTTTTGGGTTGAAATCATGGTTTATATTTTAGTCGCTTAATACTTCATTAAATAAAACTCTTAATTTTATTTCTAAATTTGCCAGAGGTATGAATGATAATGTTCATAGAAACATTGACATTTACATTTACTACATTTACTTGTATTTTTTTGGTTTTTCCATCATTTCAGCTCATTCACATGAATCCTTCCTTTTCATAATCTTTTTTATTGATTATTATGCTCCTAACTGAATCAGGGTATCCTCCTCCGACCTTTGAACTAAAACCTAAACCTCAGATTGATCTGTAAACATCAATAAGTCTTTAGAGATACATGTTGCATGTAATAAAACTAAGCGCATGTCCCACACCCAACCTCAGGCTCCTAATGAGGCCTGTCCCTGATAATGGAGCTAATCAGTGCATCCTATCTGGCCTCTGCCCCTGCCGACATGCTGTCATGGTTTATTTATACTCCCCTGATCCATCAGCACTCACTCTATGTTTGGAGGGCCTCTGTGTCCCTAAATAGCAATAATTAAGACAGGGTGGGAAAAGAGGAAAAGTGAAAACGTGTCTCAGAGAGCATACCCTCGGAGCGGACTCCCTGCCTCCCCTGTTCTCTCCAATCTCTCCATCCATGCCGGCTGCTCTGTCTCCTCTCTGTTTTGATTTCTGGAGACACAGGGTGCAGGCCGACGGGACTAAATAAGAGGAGGAGGAGTGATGTGTGTGTGTGTGTGTGTGTGTGTGTGTGTGTGTGTGTGTGTGTGTGTGTGTGTGTGTGTGTGTGTGTGTGTGTGTGCGTGTGGTCTTCATTGGGTGGCTATCTGCAGTCAGGCGAAGAAGAGACCGACAGATTACCACACACACACTGACATCCTGGTACCATCTTTGATCTCTCAGGAGCTTTTGTTTTTGAGTTATTCTAACACAGAACCAGTGCAGTGAAAAAAAACTAAATAAAAGAAAATGAATGATTGTTGATTCATCTTCTAATTTTAGAGTTTCTTGGCGTCTTTATTCAGTCAGATTGATTTTTTTTTTTGTGACCCAATCTCCACATTTGCCACCGATCTATCTAACCAGTTCCCATCATTGAGCTCACCAGATCAAACCACGGGGTTGTTTTCAGTCAATACTGGGTGCTCCACCTGCTGTGTTGTTAGTTTGCACCTTTCAATTCGATTCATTTTTATTTATATAGAGCCAATTCACAACACATGTCATCTCAAGACACTTTACAAAGACAATTCAACCAAATCGCACAGTCAGATTGATTCAAAGTTTTCTATCTAAGGAAAACATGCTGATTGCATCGACACGTTAACTCGACTGCAATCCCTCACACCAAGCATGCACACAGCGACAGTGGAGAAGAAAGCTCCCTTTTAACAGGAAGAAACCTCCAGTGGTACCAGGCTCAGAGTGAGCGGCCATCTGCCGAGACCGACTGGGGTTCAAGGAGGCAGAAGCAGACACACAAAAAGAAGCAGAGAGATAAAATAGCTGTCAGCTCCATAGGGGGCCCCAAGAAAGACACAGCCAGGCAGATGGGCTCCAAGTCAGCTCCAGTGTCAGAGGATGAAAAAGAGCGCATTCAGTTAGTCACAGTAAGAGAAACAGGACAACACCGAAACACAGGCCAAGCTCCAACATCTCTAAACCAATGTGCTGATGGTAGCAACACACTGATATATTCATCCAGAACATAGTTTGAATGGACATAGATTTCCCTGCATACTTTACTCACAAGCGTGGTTATGCTGCCTTCTCCCATTACATCAATATTTATGGCACAAGTAATAAACGTGACACCTAAGATGACACCAGACAGCAGAGATGCTGCAGCTGTGCTTCTCCATTAAAGCAGGAACAGACAAATGCGATCCGAAGATATTTTATCTCAAGATCTTGAAGTGCCTTCAAAAACAACCCAAATCAGCAAGCAGAAGTTTTAGATTCAATGCAGCAAACTGAAATAAGTTCTGTTTGGACTTTTGGTACCAAACATAAGTCTTTCGAAGGCCCAGAGAACTTTGTACCCGAAAAACAACTAAAAACAGGGTCTGTCAATGTTACACCAGACACAGACTGAACCTTTTCCTATTGCTGTCAAAGTCATCAGACCTAAATCCTATAATAAACCTGCAAATGAAAGGATCAGAATTAAGACCCAGAACTTTGGACGATCTAGATAACAAAGAGTAAGGTTATACTCATAATATGTCATATCATGTAATGTGGGAAGAATAAGTGCCGCTCAAATGGTGGAAGGTGGGCTGTAAAAAGTAGTAATAATACAGAGCAATTGCATCCCCAAAAGCATTAGTATATGGATAACGCTCCATATCCAGTTGTTCCAATCACCTCCATGGCCACCGGTGGATGAAATACAACCTGTGCTCATTTCAAATGTCTGTGAGAGTGGGTGGCTGCAGTGGTTCAGGAAATTCCACTGAGGTAACCTGACAGAAGAAATAGACCAGACAGGAAGTATTGCTAAATACTCCATAGTCAGCTATGAAGTTGTCGGACATGTAAAATAACAGGGTGATGTCAGCGGATACTGAGGCGTAGAGAGCGTAGTGCAGAGTCATTAGTGACCTCAAGAACGTCATAGAATGGGTTTCCATGGCTGAGCAGCTGCATCCAAGTCTTATATCACCAAATGCCATGGAAAACATTGGAACAGGTTGAGAGGAAAGGAGAGGTTATGGTGCGGGGCTGTTTCTTTCTCAGCTGTTAGACTTGAGTTCCTTTGTAATGAACTCTTAATGCTGAAGTGTAAAGTGTGGGGATGGTTCCCTCTGGTTCTACTGTGCAACCATGGATAAAATGCAAGTCCCCAAAGATATGAAGGATCCAGTTTAGTACAGAAGGACTCGAATCCTTCAACTCAGTCGAGCAGGAAACCTCTGGAATCAACAATAAGTTTTTATTTCATAACATAATATTCCTTTTAGAAACAGTTAATTATAGTTAGAAGTCAGAAAGTATTCATAGTCGTATTCTACAGAAAAGCCATGACTACTGTTCTTTTTTTAGCTTTGTTGAATTTTCTTTTATCAAACTGATTTTAAATGTGCAAATTCTTATATAACTGTAATTATTTTTGACAAAATGTACAAAATGATGATAGAGGACAGGAGGATTAGTAAGTAGAAATCGTTTGGCAGAAGAAAATGCAGTCTGATCTTTGATCATCCTGTTCAATGAAAGTTATAACAAAGATGGTTTTCATCATCATCTGAACTCAAGGTAATAAAACAACCCAACGTATTTTAAGTTGCTTACTTCAAACATTTACTCTGCAGATTCCATTTTATAGTGTTGCTTTCACACTGATGTGTGTATTCATTCACACATATGCACATGTGGAGGTTTAGACATGGTATCTTTTGCTTTGTAAGAGTGAATGTGGGTGTATTTGTCCCTGTTGAATAAACGAATTAATTAAAGTCCCATAATGAACGTGATAAGGATTTAAAGATCAAACAAGTGTTTTTCTTCAGGAATAAATCTTTGTTTTCTTTCAATGTAAGAATATCCTCCATCCTTGGTTAGATTACTGTGAGTTATTTGTATGAATTCACCTGTCATCTCTGCATATGCTGATGTAGGATTGCAGTTTATAATAGAGGATAAATCTCTCATCCTTCATAGTACTTTATGTTCCCAAGTGATCGTTATTATCAGTCCATTAACTCGTGCATAGGTTTACTTTCATGTCGATTTCATTTGTCTTACTTATCCTCCTAGATGTCATTTTGACAGTACAGATCTAGAATTTGCTCTCAGGAATGTGGTTCAATCAGAACTTCAGGAACAAAATTAAATATTTTCTTACTCTGCCCTGTCAACTTGGATCACCCTGCAGTAGAACCTAAAACTTTTCATGTTAATTCATCTGGGACATTTCAAACAATTTTCCTTTCAAAAATTGAGAAAATCTTCCGTCAAAGCCAACTCTTGTTAGTTAAAAATCCAATTTTATTTGCTTGTTTAATCTAAGCTTATTGTGTTGAATATCTGAAACATTGCTGTTTCTAAATTTTTGCTGTTTTTATCTCTTGCAAATGAGATTTTGATACAGCTTTTAAAAATAAATGTTAAAAAAACGTAATCCAATATCTTCGGCTATTCGGGAAAATATTTTTAAAATAAAAAATAAATTATATCACTTATAAACCTTGTAAAAAGTCTTCTCGGAAATGTTAACGCTGTTCCAGCAAGTAGATAAATCACTTTTATGGTCACCTGGTGTCTAAACTTTCACTGCCAATTGGATTCATCCGTATATAAGAAACATGTTTTTTCCATTTAACAGGAGCCAAGCTGAGCTGTCACATCATTTCTTCCCGTGAAATCGACTAAAGGGTGACAGGATCTCAGCATTGGTGAATAATGCATGATAGAAATCTACAGAAACTCTGAGATATGTGTGAATGCTCCCTTTATATCCGCTTTGACATTCCCCTGTTGTCAAATATAAACTTAATAAAGCTCATTTGTGTTTCACATAACCTTCTTCCTGTCGTAGGCAGTCGTTCTTTATAATTACATAGAAGTCTCTTAAAAGACAGCAGAGATATGAAACTTTCCCTCCTTCACCATAAAACACAGAAACTAGATCTGAAAAGAGAAAATTCTGTTTCTTTAGTTTATCTTTAGTGTTTGTATATTGATACGATTACCTACTCTATTTATGCTGTCAGTTCATGATCAATAAAAATTAAACTGTTGAAAGTTAGAATATTCAACCGAGGGCATCAGTGCTGCCACCTTCTGGTTTAGAGGGGAACTGCTTGTTCTGGAGTCGGTGAAATACAGCCACATAGAACAACATATCACATGGTGGGGGTGGCAATGATCCGATATTGATATCTATATTAAAGAAGATTGTAGTATCAGTGAAAACGTCCATGATACATAGGGACAGATCTATTCAGTCTACTTCTATCGAAAAAAAGGTTAAAAAAAATCTCTTGAACAGCAGGAAAGTTTACACGTTCGGGCCTCTGCCTGATTTTATCCAGGCATTTTTTTTCCATTTGACCAATTAGAGTTGTACTTTTTGTTTCCCAGACGGCATTTGATTACACTAAAACTCAATTTGCCTTTTGGGATATACATGTGTGTGTATATGTATCTTACTTGCTTGAAACAAAGCAAACAAAGCTCTGGTATCAGCATCAGAGTCGGATCAGAAGAATAAAAAAATGTGGATCTGTGCATCCCTAATTAAGAGCTAAAACTTAAGTGATGAGCCAGATTGATTCCTACACAATGAAACTAATCAATACCCAATCATAATGAGGATATGGGGTCTTTCAGACTCTTTAAAAAGCTGCAGACTGGACCATTAGTGGAATTAGTTAAAGATCATTCGTGTATTAGAGGGTGAAACCAGTTGAAACTGGTCTGATTTCTACACAAAAACACACTACAGAGCAAGTAACAACATCCTCAACCATCGGGCCTTATCACTCCGCCATCTGTCTTCACTGAGGGCGTTTAATGTGCATGTATGTATGTGTGTTGAGGCATTTTGTCATCGCCTCAAAAAGTGACTGCAGAAGCTTAACACACACAGAAAAAAAATCATGAAAATACTGGCGGCAGATATAATTGGCATGTCTGAACACACACACAAACAATGATCCTAAACAGCCCCATTATAGTCCCGTAATATAAACCCACCCTGGATGCATGCCTACAAATAGCCTCCACGACAATCAGCAGCAGCACAGAGTTTGCAGAGCTGCAGCCCGGATCTTTGAGAAGATAAAGCCAGTGAAAATATTCAAGGTGAGCATTGGGGAAAAGCTTATTTGAATCATTTTTTTTTTTTTAGCAAACCCTGTAACTATGCATGTCTTTGTATTTCTCCACCCAGATGCTCTGCTCCAGATGTGCGCTTCCACTACTGGCTCTATATATCCTCTTAGAGCAAATATCTGCAGCCGTTATACAGAAAAAGGCCAAAAGGGTAAGGATGATTTAACATTCGCTCTTGAACAGCTGTGAAGATTTAGTTAACTTTTGGCGATCTTGGTCTCTTTTCTCAGGAGGTCATCTGGCCGGACCATGACGTCTTTTCCCACCTCTCAGATCCCTCAGACACAGGAGATCTGTCTGTGGGCGACGCAGGCGAAATACGGAGGGGTGTGGAGGACAACTCAGAGGCCACTATCGTCCCCATGCTGCCTGTTTCTTCTCAGAACCAGAACCTGCATAACCGTAGAGCTAACGATAAGAGGTGAGGTCGCCTACAGTGAGGGGAGAGTGGAAGACTTTGTAGAAATGCATCTGATTAAAAACCATGAGAGAAAGTTAGATAAACATGTTTTAGAAAAATGCACACAGCAAAAACAAACAAAAAAAAAAAACATTTTCTTCTGAATTGCATCGTTAAAAAATGTTTAAACCTTTTCGGTTTTATGTACAGCTGAAGGGTCACATCCATAACTAGATGCATTCAAACAAACTACAGCTGACCCATGTGTGGAGATGAATTAAACTTAATGTTTTTGGGCACCCGTAGGAGGAAAGTGGCTCCTCTTGACTCCATCGGCCGTTTTCAGATACTGAGCTCCCGAAACCGAAAGGTGAGAAACATTATCTTTATCCTGAGCTCTGCAGCGTTTCTTGTTTTGCACAAAAGCAACCCTGGTAAAGATGTGTCCAAAAGCTTTAAACTAAGCTGTTAACAAAACGTGATGGCCCCCTGGGGGCCACTGTTTGCTGCAGCTCTGCAGACCTTTCTATCCTCCTCACCATCTTCTCTGTATGCATTGGAAACATCAGCATCATTCTTCATCCAAATCTACAATTATTCCAACTCACTGATCTGATTATAGGCACAGGAGGGTAGAGTACCCAAAAGTTGTACTCAAGTAATAGTAAAACTACTTTAACATTTTTTATCCAAGTAAAAAGTATTCATTCAAGGAATTGCTCAAGTAAGACTTAAAAAAGTATTACAGAGTACTTTTTGGAGCATCAAATCGTATTTAATGTTTAGAAATAATGCAGTCAGAAGGACTTCATGTGCAAGTTCTGTTATTCTAAAGAGTAAAACCCAAATAAATGACATGAATGCAAAATGAAAAGAAGAAATTCTGCTGAGGAATAATTTTTTAAATCTATATTTTTCCAATATGAATCTTATGGATTCAACCCTTACTGGAATTAATGTTTATATATAATAAAGCAGGTAAAAGAAGCTCCACTGACAATGTCTACAGTTTGATTCAGTTATCTCACAGTGGACAGAGTATCCAGATGATTTACTCAAGTATGATGAGTGATACTAAGCAATATTAATAAATTTAAAGTAGAAAATAAGATACAGTAAAACTACTTATATATATTACTCAAGTAAATCTAACTGGTTACATCCCACCTGTGATTATAGATATAGGTTTCTCAAAATAGCTATTTTGAGCTGATATCACAAGGAAAGCTTCAGCATTGTGTAAAGTTCATGGACACTTCTTTGTATTTTTCGTTGGGGGTTTAACTGAATGTGGTACTAGTGATTCTGGATATTTTTTTTATTTTTCTGTTCCAGTTAGTGAACAAAATTAAGTCAAAAGAATAATGTCTGAACACAGCTTCAACTCCCAAACACCTTGCTGTACTGAATTTCCCCCCAAGACTTACATTATTGGCTCTGAGCCAAGTTTGCCACTTTAAGAATTTCCTTAAATCAGCAAATTTCAACACATAAAACACGTGAATTAGTACAGTAATACAACAAAAAAAGACTTTTAACATCTCTTTACCAAGGTTGCCCTAGTAAATTATGGCAAATTTAAAATGTTTTAAAAAAAAATCCTTTTTACAACTTTGGTTATTTTTCCAGTTATTTCTAATACAATAAGAAAAATCTTGTTTTCCTCAGGAAAAGAAACATGTTTACGGAGAAAACTGAAGGACCTCGGACACTTCACCCAGGATTTCCAGTGCAAACGTTTATATTTATTCAAACATCTGTATTTAATTTACCACTCGAATTAGACAGCTCCCTCTAGTGGTAGGTGACAAACATAACTTTTGTTGTGTGCCTAAACTCATTTTAAAATAATAAAAAAAATGCATTCAATCTTTTGTGCTTTCTTATCAATAACCACACCACTCTATACAATCTCAAAGGTTTTTTTTGTTTTATTACTCGAGCTACAGTTAAAGAAACAATATCAGACTGCAGAAAATATAGACTTTGCTTGGGTATTCTCTCTTTTCACTTTCACATATTTACAAGTCATCAAAGAACGGGATATGTACACAGAACGGAAGTTGTACAGAGTGCAACTACTCATGGAGATTTGTTAAGACTCTCCCAACAACTTAACATGGATTAGAAAAAAAAAAAAAAAAAAAAAAAAAAAAAAAAAAAAACAATATATGCCACAACCTACTCAGCCTTATACTTTGTACACAACTTTGTTCTCAAGGCGAGACAATCTCTTGTCCTGCAGGGGGCACAACTCTAACCCCACTTGCTAGGGAAAAAAAAACAAAAAAAACAGTTATGTGGAAAAAAACAAAACATTTTTACAGCCATTCATAGACGAGCCTTGGGTCACCTTGACAATGCAAGGAGCCGTAGGACCAGTCATCTTACAGCGATAATAAACCCAAACTTATAAAGATGACACAGTAACAAGAAAATTTAAAATATAAAAAAAAAAGAACAAACCAAGCAAAAGGTCCAAATTCAACAGCTTTCCTCTGTAGACGCCATCCATAGCAAGTCGGCTAGTGCTGTTTGATTAACAAACCAACCAAAGACATTCAATTATCTCACGTATGCAGTGGAAATGTAGGTTTACATTTTTCTTAATTCCACTTCTGGGAAGAAAAACACTTAAAAAAAAAATATACATATGTGCAACACATCTGAGATGAGTTTGCTAATTTTAATAAATTAATCAACTCTTGCTTGAGAGGAGCGAGAACTTTCTTTTTTTTTTTTTTTTTTTTTTTAACGCTCTGTGACCATCACTGATAGAAATAAATCTCTCCTAAAGTATCCAGAATACCATTGAAATAAAAACAGCTGCCCATCAAGCATTATCACATTTAAGCAAATAATCTGAGTGATAATTTCCTTTTTTTTTAGCTGTACAAGTTAAACTTCTGCTATTTTTTATGATGATATTGAATATCCATCTAACTTCGACTGGTATTGTTTTTAGATAGAAATTTATGAGTCAACAAGAACCCTGGTGAAAAAAAAAAAAAAGTAGAAAACCAATTATGGGAATTTATTAGCAACCATTGAGGGATTCTCTGTCACCGTCTTCCCCTTCGGAATACAGAAAGAAAGTGAAAAAAAAACAAACGCAAGGGATAAATATGGTTTTTGATTGTCAAAATAATTTGTGCAACTGCTGAGTTAGTTGCCTTCCAGGTGAAAATTTAGGCTGTTTTGGCTGTAGGCATCAGAGTAAGGGAGTTGTCAAAGGACAGTGGAAACAGTCCTCTAACAGTTTAAGTGTCCTTTTTGTTTCCTGACCGCCTCAAGTCTCTGCATTTCTGACAGTAAAAAATGTCGGGAACGTTGGACTTTTTGATCTTTGCGCACGACAGGTGCACCCATATTCCGCACTGGTTGCACTCGATCATGGGGCGCCCGGCGAACGGCTTCCCGCAGTAACAGGTGATCAGGTCCCATGAGTCGTCGCCTGCGATGAAGAGATTTAAGGTGTTACATGCTGGAACCACTAATCACATAAATACATGGAGCAGTGTAAAGGAACAGAAGGATTGTGTCATACCTGACTCCACCATGATATCTTCGTCTGCGATCCAGGTTTCTCCCTCGCTGGAGCTCATCTCTGCTTCCCTGATGGATTCGTCTGGCTTCCCTAAGCCGTGGCTGCTGGAGGTGGATCCCCCGTGTGACGTCCGCTCCTCTCTGGCAGGTCGCCCCTCGGCGTGCGAGTTCCGCGTCTCGGAGTCCGTCTCGCTCTGAGCAGCAGAGCTCTTCAGCTTCTTGGCCTTGGGCTGTTTGGAGGAGTTCTTGCTTCGCTTGATGCGAGCCCTTTTCTCTCCCTCGCTGCTGCCGCTGTCCGGCGCCGTGGTAGCCGAGCCCAGAGACAGCTTTTTCAGTTTTTTGTCTTTCTTGCGCTCAGCTTTTGAACTTGCCTGGCTCTCATACAGAGAGTCTTTAAGGCGCATCTTGTCCAGAAGGGTGCTGTCAGAGTGCATGCGGCGAATGTTTTTGCCCTTATTTGCCCGAGCTTTGCGCACAAACGTGTGGATGGTATGAATGTCGGAGCTACCGTCCGCCCAAGTGTTGCTTATGGAGCTGCTGCCCCCGACGCCTGCATCCGCTGACAGCCCTGAACTATGGGCAGAGCTGGAGGATGTTGGAGACCAGGAACTTTCCTGCAGATTAAACATCAGCAGTAAATATCCATGAGAAACAAACAGGAAGTAGTGATGCTACAATTGAATGTTAAGGTTGACCTTTATGTTATATATATATAAAAACTCATTTCATTCCAAAAAGCACTTCAGTTTAGGTCTGACTTTTCTGCTTCTTATAAACAGAGCCACAAGATGTCTTGTTCCTTATGCATTGTACCATTTTAAACAAAGTTCCTCCATGTTTCCCCACTACAAAATTACATATTTCAAACTAGAAGGCATTATAGACATTTAATATCAAAGGCAGGATTTCACTGCTTTTATACAACATTTAGACTTTCAATACTCTCCAAATCTAAATTCCTTAGAAATTTGGTTTAAAGGAAGACATTTTGTGGCAAAAAATATTTTTCATATTGCTATAGTTTAAAAAGAACAAAATCATTTCCCAAACTTGGACTGAGGGGATCGTTTTTTGGCCTTTTAAACAGCTACACTTTCAGTCATTAAATCATTTTAAACTGTTTTCAAAATGTGGAAACTTCCTCACCTTTTAATGAGCATCTTAAACTAAAAGAACCACAACAAAACTACAAGAAAGCTGGTTTTAAGATGCTGCTCTTTTAAAAAATGTTCCTGTAAAGGATTTAAACCGTGACAAGCTTTTTCTATCACAACAGAAAAATCATATTACCTATAACTTTTACTGCAAATTAAATAAAATATACTGATACTAATTTCAAATAAATGTTTATTTGGTTTGTAATTTATAGTTATGTCCAATTCCACTATTTGAGAGCCAATACCAAGAGTGTTGAAGATTTTTTCCCAGCAGAGAACCGCCTTATTGCTATCAACGTGTCATTATCGGGTAGCTAATTTATTGTAATTGTATTTGTTGCAACAGAAACACATCAATACCTTGCATTACTTGTATTAGACGTTGAGAGCTTCTTTTGAATGCAAATGACGATAAAACAAATTTTGTGAAACTAAAACTAGGAATCAGGTTTTATGAATCTTCTCCATGGATCAGGTCTGTTACAAACTTAACCCTGATAAAATGTTACACAGCTAAATATTAGAAGTAATGGTTTGGATAAAAAAAAAAAAAAAAAAACAAATCAAAATATCTCACCTCTTTTGGACTGGGGATGTAACCAGCATAAGCCAGGACAAAGCTGCAGAACTTGTTGAAGTCCTCAACTGTCCTCTTTTTTCTTTCTGGGGGCTAAAGAAAGGACAAGACTGCTGTTAAAAGGAAGCGAATCTCATCTACAAAAACCTTACACCAATGCTGGCAACAAATGAATGACCACAAAAGAAAATGGACTCACCAGGGGTTCTGTTTTACACGTCAAAAGTGAATCTGCCGAAGAAAGAAAAAAAACAGACACACTTTAATTCTAAACTGAACCTGTCTAGGTAAAAAAAATAAATAAAACACATCAGGCTACAATTTCTTTACACTGCATGGCTGCCGAGGGGATCACTCAAAAGACAAGTGCACTAATGCTAGCATTAGCTGGCTAACCAAGGCCAATAACTTAATGGGGATTATTAAGCGCACGTATGTCGGGCTCATTTAAAACTCTGGCTAGATTGGTATCTTTAAACTAAACGACGCAAAGAGATGCACTTAGTTACGAAATAAACCTAGCAAATGATAAAAGCATAGTAAACAACGAGGAACAACCGCAACCGGGGATAGCTTTTCACAATCTGAGCCATATTAAACCGACTAAGCTCATATCCACATATTTGTATTACCATATATGCTTTTGCAGATTTAATCAGCAGAAAAGTATCCAAAGGTTTGTTCTGTTCAAATGTCACAGACACTTAAACCACAGGTAAAGCGACAGATATAAGCACCTTGTATATATACCGGTTAATTCAGACAATGGTACTCGTTTTGTCACATCAGAATTACTTTCCAGACAGGTTTGATCATTTAAAGACATAGATGGTGATAGGCATCGACTAAACGGTCACTTAATGATGGTTTATCTTCAAATGGAAGTTGGAAGGAGAAGCAGGTTGTGGGCTAACTTGATGCTAGCAAGCTGCTACTAACGTTTTATCGGGCGTGTCTGGTTGATCCACGTATTTAAAGAGTTTAGACACTCGAGTCAGATGTAAAATTGCGTTATTTTTTGCAAACATGTCAGCTAGCATTTGTCTGACATTGTATTCAAACATTTTCACAGATGGGGGTGTTTGGCTAGCTTCTATTTAGCTTTTAGCAATATAATTCGGCGCGTTAGCTAACTAGCAAGGCGCAGGCGTACCATTTTACTGTAAAACTGAGTCAAGAACATCAAAACGATGCATATTTTATAAAGGTGGTATTTGCTTAGTACTTTAACAACTTTAAGTGGATTAGTCGGGGGGAAGCAAAGCTATTAATAAAGCCTACGCAACTAAAACGTAGCAGTAGCATTAGTCACAACTTATGGGCTTAAAGCCAATAAAACGGCCACTGGCCGTTAAAACAAACAATTTTTGTGTTGCAAAGGTTTTTGCATACGTTTTTAAACCATCGTTACCATACATACCTTGGTGGTCAGACATTATGTCGAGCATTGTCGCCTAGCCGACGAGGCCCTGATCCAAGGAGAAGCTGCTTCTCAGCTAGCCGGGGAACAGCAGCCTTCTCCCGGCGTGGTTGCACCTAATCACCCGGTAACTTGGCACTAAAAAGGAAAAGAGCCAACAACCCTAAGGACTAGGGGGAGAAAACTCTTTTTGAAGTAGGTCCACAGCAGAATTGAACTTGTAGATATCCCCGCGATCTTGATCTCGACACAACGGCTGTCGTCAACAGAGTACTAACAAACCACTATTTTTTTAAGTCCAAAAAATAGTAACTCCTCATGCGTCTTGCTTAGTGAGCTCTTGTGATCCATACATTTCAAGCTTGCATTTATAAAACCCCATCGCTGTAAGGGGGAAATGTATAACCATTAAATTAGCGCAAGTGCTAAATACAAATCCATGGCGAGACGTTCTAGGCTGAAGTTTGTCGATTCTTCTCGGGAGGTACAAACCCACTAGAGTAGACTTTGGGCTTTATTGCGCGCGGCGGCAACCTATCGAAGAGGGAGGGATAACATTAGACAAGATCGCCCAAAAGAGAACACAGCGGGAGGGGATTACTTAGCTCTGATTGGATATTAAGGCTACAATGCGTTAGCGTATTGGTGGTTTGTTTATGATAGAGGGTGGGCCTAGTTCAGATGACGGGAGCTTCAAGCTAATGCTGATGGTTGCTGGGTAATGTAGTGTGAATGTTCCAGCTTGATGAGGGTCAGCAGCTGCTAGTGAACTTCATTACCCATAAACCCAAAGTCACAGGAAATATCAAATATGACGTTTTGAGCTAGCCAAACATGAGAACCAAGCAGACATTCAGGTGCAAAGTTAGCCTTAGAATAAGTAATAATACCTTTCGGCTAATTTAAGTTTAACATTGGTATTGCACTGAGATGCTGTGGGTTTAATTAATTCAACATTTTGTTCTCTTTTTGTCTGCCGTTGAAACGTACTATTATAGAAGTAACTAGCCTCAGCTATCTATGTACTGAAGTCAACCATGTTGCCTGAATTGCTGCAAAGTACTGAGACTGGAGGGCTTCTCATAATACGAGGTAAAAAAGAAAAAAAAAACCTTCGCTGTTTGTGGCAAACAACACGCACCAACTGTTTAATTCGACCAAATGTATGTTTTCATCCACCATCAACAGACTCCAGTAGTTACTCAGGACGAGATCTTCTGAAAAGCTTTATCACTGCTGCCTTAAACAGGTACAATGCTTCTATATAT
>JAUZNJ010029621.1:0-15308 GCA_034780135.1 Jordanella pulchra
TAGATAGATAGATAGATAGATAGATAGATAGATAGATAGATAGATAGATAGATAGATAGATAGATAGATAGATGCTATTATGACTTTAATTGGAAGGGGGCACTGATGAATTTCATTGGCCTGCTCTGTGTGGTCACAAAGGAAGTAGGTGCTGCTCTTCCTGTGCCACTGCTGCTGTATTTTTGCTGCTTACTCGGACACTAATGTAACTGTAGCAGGCTAGCTCGTATAGCCTTACTAGAAGCCTTGCCTTAATCTTTGTATTTATTCATTTTAACCATCGTCTTTTTGTCTGAGGAAATAGAAAGCTATTAGGTAGCCTCTACAAAGCTATGCCACTGCGGTCAATTCATTGCTTCTGATTGTGTAGCTTAGCCCCCGATGCTAACGGTTGCTAACAAATCAGAGTAGCATATCTCTGCGCTTGTTTACCGGTTCATGTAGCCTATTATTTTCTTTTTGCAATTAACTGCATTTGTCATCCAAGATAATCACTACCAAGATAAAATGGGATGCTGAAGGTGATAGCATGAAGATGAAGTCTGCTATGACGAAAGAAAAGGAATCAGAAGAAGAGTACAATGCGATCACAGTCAAAACAGAATCTGACTCAGAGCAGCAGACCTCATCCACTGAAGAAGATGAAGACTCTAATGAAGAACAGGCTACAGAAGGATTTGATCTGAACGTTTTAATAAAGGAGGAGCCTCATCTGCAGGAGATCAGTGAGGATTACTGTGAGGACACATCGAGCTGTCTGGACACCGAGCCTGACGCTGTCACCGATGGGTACCATCCAGAGGGAGACGTTAAAGTTGAGTCTGACTTTGACCTTCCCTTTGTTTGCGGCTCCGATGGAGTTCCTGTAAAGGAGGAGGCAGAGTCATGGTCTAAAGAGGAGAGAGGGAGTGAAGATGGAGAGGAAGAGGACGATCTGAGGAACATCCAGGAGGAGTTTGAGGACGGAGAGGGGGTCTGCACAGGTATTAGCATGTAACTGCAAATAGAAATGCACATTCTCAATAAAATGTAAATCACTTTGCAAAGCATTTTATTGGCTACAAAACATCCTTTTGGGTTCATATGTGATAGGCCAGGACACAGCAACGTATAAATGGATTATGATGCAAATAAAAATCTGCAAAGTGTGGTGTGCATTTGAATAAACCCCCCCTGAGTTAGTTTTTGAAAAGTGTTTTCATCTGTGGTTTGTGCCTCTTCCAGCTTTATGCATCTAGAGAGGGACATTTCTGCCCATTCTGCTTTCTAAAATAATAATAAAATAAGCTCAGACTGGATAATTATTGAAGTGTTTTTGAAATGAATTGAATAAAGATCGATTTGAAATGGGCCATGGGTTCCTGACCATTTAAACAACTGAATGTGTTTATTAAAAGCATTTACTGTAGCCTGGGGTATTTCTCTGATCTAATTTAGTCAATCGGGGATTCAGTTTACCACTTTTAGCTACATTAAAACAATGCAACACAACAAATTTAAATAATTGACATTTGGCTATTATTGACATTATAGCCCACATAATAAAAAAAATGAAACATTATGTCTTAGACGTTGGCTGATCTTGTTTATCTATATGAGAATTTCTGAAACTAACCTCTCTACTATTTTTAAAGATCTACTCTTACATAAGCTCCTGGGGTCTGTCGGAGTCGCCCACTGTTTCATTGCATGTTCTAATAACATTTAATTGTCTCTGAATAGATCTTAAATGATTTGGTAAATAACTTTCTGCCAGAAGATGCCTTTCTGCCCCAGTTTATTTTCCTATGCAGCATTACTGATCCAGGATTACTATGTATTTTGCACCATCCATCTTTCCATCCACTCTGACCAGCTTGTTGCTCCCTGCTTATGAACATTTTCCCCACAGTGTAAGACTGTCAGTACCACCATGCTTCACTGTGGGGAAGCTGTGTTGAAGGTGAAGGGCAGTATCAGTTTTCTTCATACAGATCAGGTTTGTGATGTGCAGTGTATATTTTTCTACCTGAGCTGTGGAGCTCTACAGATCCTGCAGAGTTAACACGTGGCCTCTTGGCTGCCTCTCTGAATAATGAGCTCCTTTCTCAGCTTGTCTGTTAAGATAAATGGTAACGCAGTGGTAAGTATATAGTTTTGTGTTCTGAGATAACATTTTTTATGTTGGTGACGATGATTAACTCAGGAAGCTGACGGTGGGATATATGTTTATTTTTGTTTCCTGAAAATTCTTTCACTATGTTTGATAACGCCATCAATGAATATACTATATGAAAATATGATTGAAGGCAATTAAATGGTGTTTTTATTGATAATATTGCATTGCTTAATGTAACTATACTGAAGCACCTCTGCTTTACATTAGTTTTATTCATTTGAAATGATTGAACTGTCAGTAATTCTCAGACTATGAAGGAGCAGATGCATAGCAAAAAAGTATATGTTTAATTTATTGTGATCTTTGTAATTATTGCAATAAATATCCCAAATAATCTGATAAGACTTCATATGTAATTTGTAACTACTATAAGTTTCCAATAAAATACATTAGATGTTGTTTATAAAAGGAAATTTGTATAAAAAAAGAAAAAAAACTTAGAGGAGTGTTAGTGAATTTGCACAGCACTGAAACTGGTTGGTTATTTGACTACTGTTGCTCAACATGGTAGTTTTAAGTTTCTCACACTTTTGCTCAAATATATGAAGATCATTTTTTTTTAACAGATCTGTGAATACCTGATGCATCCATGATAATTGGTAGCAAACTACTGAAAGTGGTTAAACTGCAGTAAATCTAAGGAAGTCAGACTTCCATTTAGCTAAAAGGTTCCTAACTAATATTGAAATGGTCTCCAGAAAAAAAGGGACAAAGGATGGAAAATGAAAATCCAACAGATATTAAGAAGCAGTCAGAAGAATCTTCAGACTAGATGCAAACGACTTCTACCATTGAGCTTCCTTTAATAGCTGTAGGGTCTTTAGAATTGATGAACCCTAATGCACAGGAAAATATGTTCAGCTGTATTTTTGTTTTTCTGAGTCTATATTCAGATTTCTTGTGACATTTAGGGACCAGCTCACTGTCTTTTCCACCTCTCTTACATAAGATGTTTAACCTATTGAATCCAGTGATGTCTCAACAAGCTTGCTGTTTATGTAATCATTTAACACAAAAGCCATAGTCAGTAGATAAGAGGACCTGAGGGGCCCCTGGGGTTAGTTCACTTGTACTGCTGACTTTAGTATCCTTTTCAGTCTTTAAAGTCTGTAGTCTAGTTAAAGGATAAAAACTCTGTCCCATATCAACCATTACTTCATGAGGTAAAGCCTCTTTGAGGTTAAAATCCTTTATCCAACATTGTGCTGGCAATAAATTGTCATAAGTGAAATGGACTAGCTGGTGTATGGTAGTTTAATTTCTTTACTGGACTGATGGAGGAGCTGGCAGAGTGGTTTTAATGTCCCTATGATTAGTCCTACAAAGCAAATAGCTGCAGATTGGCAATCACAAAGTTTGTAATTGTTTTCTCAGGCACAGCTATGATGATTTCAGTAATAATATCAGTAAAATCAGCTACAAGTTTGGCAACACTGCCGTATTACCTGATTCTGTAACCGTATGTAAACACGTAAAAAATACTTACAAATCTATTGCTTAAATAAGTGTTACCTTTGTTGTTAGCCTGTAATTGAACAAGATCAGAGTTACCCCAAGTCCAAGTTGAATACCTTGAGAGTGTTTTCATGAAACAGAAGACAACTCTAAATGTTTTTAAATGTGTTCCCACTTTAATCTGACATCTAGTTTTTTCTTAAACAAGTCAATATTTTATAAAAGCATGTAAACAGAATAGTTTTTTTTATTAACTTTCACTTTCAGAACAGTTTCATCTGTTAAAAGGAAACCCAGCATGACGCTGCCACCACCATGTTTATTTCCTCTCTTGAGGATGTGTCATTTTTAAATTAAAATAAATTAAATTTACCTTTTTTTAAATGTGGCTAATCTCCCTCAGTATTTGGGTAAAAATTTTCTCCTGGGCTTGTTTGTTCCTTACTACTGAAATATCAGGATCCTCCATCTTTTTTAAAAAAAACTTTGGTTTTAGGATGCAAATGACCAAATGACAAGAACAATCTTTTCAGGCACCTGTTCATTCATCAGATTCACTGTAATCGATGGCAGGTGTGAACTTGAGAGACATGCACATTATGCAAACCAGTTATTTCACCAGTTTTATTAATATTATAGATGTCAAACACAATTCTTCTTTTCCTCCCTCATGTTAAATAATTAAGAATGGTAATTTAAATAGTAAAAGTATAATATGGTAAAGAGTTAAGAGTCTCAGATGATTTTAGTTGTTGATCATGGAAGAAAAGCTATATCATATAACAGGACCCACTCACTTTGGCTAAGGAAGTAATAAGGTTCTACCTTATTGTTTACTTATTACCCATATTATCTTCAGTATGGGTACTGTAAATAATGAGTGCTGGTTCTCAGTATTTTTGGTTTTCTCCTTAACTCTGCAGTCATCATCATGTTTCAACTTTTCGATCATCCTCAATAAAAATCGATCGACACCAACCTGCCCTTAAGAGAAAAGCTAATTCCTTCCTAAACCAAATAACTAGTTATAATACCCTCAATTTTAATTAATTCCAATGAATGTCAATTGGTAACGACTCTTACGCATTGCTTAAAGGAGTTTTTAGCTCGCTCTTATTTGCAAAATTGTTTCATGAATAAAAATAAAATAGACTATATATATTCACTGTTGCTTTTAATGTTTCTTACTTTCAGATGAAAGTATAACATCAAAACAATTTATTTCTTATCTCTCTTTTGTCTGTGTCTCTCCTTAGAGCTGTCGTCTGATTTTTTTCCATGTCCCCACTGCACTGTCTCATTCACTGATTTGGATTTTTTGGAGAAACATGTCAAGTGGGTTCATCAGAAAGAGTATCTCGCTAACCTCAAAAAGAGCCTGCCAAACCATACCCTGACCTTCAACCCCAAACACACCTGCTCTATCTGCAGCTGCAACTTAAAATCCAAAGTCCACCTCAGCATCCACATGCGTGAGGCCCATCCCTCTGCTCCTCCTCGCAGACTTCATCCGTGCCCAACCTGTGCTCGTAGCTTTCAGTACCTGAAGAATCTGAAGAACCACTGCACCCGTTGGCACAATATGTCCGTAGTTATCCGTGGGGGCCACCTCAGTTGTGCTGACTGTGGGAAGAGCTTCAAGGCCACCTGGGGTCAAGGTCGTCATATGTGTCATGAACCAAATGTTGAATCTGAGGATAAGCCGATCTGTCTAGATACCGGGTTGCCTTGTCCAGAGTGTGGTAAGAAGCTGCGTACACCCCAAAGCCTGGGGGACCACATGCGGACCCACACCGGGGATCGACCCTTTGTCTGTAAGGATTGTGGGAGGAGGTTTGGAGAGCGCAGCAGCTGGCGTCAGCACATGAAAATACACACCGGGGACAGGCCGTTCAAATGTGATGTCTGTGGCAAGGCCTTCATAAGGTCGCACCACCTTAAATCCCACTTAACCACACACTCGGGAAAGAAGGAATACTCCTGTCCTGAATGTGGAAAGGAGTTTGGATTCAAGTCAAGTCTAGATCTTCATGTAAGGACCCATTCGAGCGAGAGGCCTTTCCATTGCAACGTTTGTGGAAAGAGCTTTAACACACGGAGAAACCTAAGGGTTCACTCCAAACTTCACAACAACGAGAAAGCTCACCAGTGCGGGGAGTGTGGGTTGGAGATCAGAGATCTTGGGGCTTTAAAAGTACACTTACGAACGCACACTGGGGAGAGACCCTACCACTGTACGGTGTGCGGCAATAGGTTTATTCGCCTCTCGCATCTGAGAAACCACCAACGCACCCACACTGGTGAGAGACCCTACAAATGTACTGAATGCGACAAGAGTTTCATTCAGTCTGGTGATTTGGTGAAGCACAAGAGGATCCACTCTGGGGAAAAACCCTTTGAATGTCCCGAGTGCCACCGCTGCTATACTTCCTCTGGTGACCTGGGCAAACACAGAAGGAGTCACACTAATCTGCGCCCATACACCTGCAAAGACTGCGGAAAAAGCTTTCGCCTATCTGGTCATTTAAAAACGCACATGTTAACCCATACGGGGGAAAAGCCCTATGCTTGCCCCAACTGCCTCCGTAGGTTTGCACGCTCTCACCATTTATCTGGACATGTTGCTAAATGTCGCTAAGCTTTTCTGAGAAGAATGCGAATGAGATGATCGTGACTTGAAGTAAAAATAATTTGAACTGCATTCAAACTAACACTATGTTTTGATAAATGTGATAAAGCTTTAACCTGTTAATAATTATTTATAAAAACACTGTAGAACTCTGAAATCTCTAGAAATAATTGAACTGACTGACTAACCCAATAGCATGACACTTTTTGCAGACCTGCCTCAAGCCTTGTTTGTTCTATCTACCAAATAGTTTGGAAGATTTTTTCTAAGACACTATTTCATAAAGGCTTGTAGATATGTAATGAAATACAGCTCTTTAGGATTTTTGGGTTCGTTGGTTTTGTTTTGTCAATTAAATTATCTGTAAAACTGAAATAAATTATTCAGTAAATGCATGAAACCTGTGTCATTTTACTTCTCAGACACCTGCATCTTTAAATAATACTAGAAAATAACAGAAACAAGCTATTTACAATTAGCTGGGAGAGCAAATAAATTGTGAAAACGTCTCTAGTTGTAGCTGCAAAGCATTGATAACAAAGTTTATTTCAATTCTTTCAGGGCAGTATATTTCTACCCAATAAGTAAAAATCAAAACAATGTTTTTTTAATGGACTCAAAAAGGGTTATAGACATAATGGATCTGACGACAACCATCTAACCAAGTAAACCTAATATTTAAAAACAGACAAAGGGGATTCAACACTAAGGGTGGTGAACATGACAGGCTGTTAACTGGGTAAAAAAAAAGAGCAAGATGAGCTAGAATACATGTTCAAAAGGCAAATGTCAATGTTTTATAAGAAGCAGTAGATCGTATTAATTATTTAACAACCACATTGTATTCATAGCTTTTCCCTATACTAAGGTATCCTATAGCATATAATGACCTGTTTTTACATTGGAAAATGTAAAGTGTACCAAAGAGGCAGTCAACGCATATCAGTAATGCATTGATTAACTCCACACAAAATTGTCCCAATTTGTGGAGGCCTTTCCATTGACCTCCATTAATTTCTACAGCCTGACTGTGACCCTTACCCTAAACCTAAGTATTACTGGTTCATACCCAACCCTAAAGTCATCCTAAACTCTATTCACATGTTAGTCCTAAATGTGACCCCTGACCCAAAAACAGCAATTCCCCTCGTGGGGTCCAGACATAGGGCCCCAAAATGTTTTTTTTTTTTTTTTTTCTAGAAAATGGGCCCCACAATGAATTAAAAATATGAACACACACACTGTTGATTGCAGAGCTTCTTGTGTGACAGTTTGACCAGTGTCAGTGAGAGATAATCTTTGGTTTCAGGTTGTAATAGATTAGCATAACAAGTGGGCCAATTTTTCCCAAATCTTTATACTTGCCCATTGTCGATCACTGTAAAAAGGAAGTTTAAAAGTGGAGACATTTGTGGTTTGTTTGGAAAAAAAGGAGGGATGAGAAGTAAGAAAAGACTAAGATATGAGGAAAGAAGAATAATCAAGAGACCAAAAGGGTTACAAGTGAGTTTTCATCAGTTTCTTCTCCGTCAGTGAAGAAGTCCAGCAATTCCCACCCTGCCTGGACATTTTGGTCTAAATTCCACCCTATGATTTTTCACCAATAAGAATATGAAAAAAAAGAGTCATTGGTCAAACCTTATACTGTGCATGTGTTGAAAACATTTCAGCAAACATACATGTTGGACAGCGGCTATCTTTGGACACCACTAGAGGTTTATTTGCCAGAGTGATTACTGAAATGAGGAGCTGGTGGGACTGATTGCCAGAGTGGAAGCACCTGGGAGGAAATGGCAAAGTACAAAAATGACCCAAAACCTCTCCTTGTTATACCTGTTAACGTCCTCCACATTGTATATTAACAGAACAGCCCTAAATAGTGCTGATTTCTCACTCATCTTACAATGTGTAATGCAGCTCTCTAGGCAAAAATTCAGGCAACATCAGGTGTGTAGGTGATTCCTTGCTCCCAGTTTTGGCTTTTAAAAAATCCAGGCATCAGTTAAATGCCATTTCCATGCTTCTCTCTGTTTTGAATAGTGTAACAACATAGTGTTTACTCCATGAAATCAGGGAGTCATGGAGGTTCTCAGTCGCACTGGTTGCTTCGAAGAGGAAAATGATATTTAAAATGCTTCAGCTCCACATATTCTTTAAACTGATTGAGGATTCACTAATTCTGAGATTTGTGATGATGTCAATGTCAGAACATTTCCAGTGTGATATCCGTGTGTAGTCAGTAACTACGCACAATTAGGAATGTTTTCAATGGTTTATTGATATGAGTGATATAAGTAATGTTTCTTCTGAGTTTGGGGGAGGATTCCTGGACGGTGCAGAAGAGAAGAGGTAAGTGGCTATTGGAAGAAGTGATGTCCTTTAACTTGTAAAGGAGAAGAAATAATGTTATTTTACTGTTTTTGAAATGGTGGAATGAGGAGAAGGTTGGTGTAAAAACAGAGGCTGATTTTGGCAAGTTGTGGTGAGTGAGTTTTTTTTCTATTTCCAGGAGAAGATTAAAATGGACCTGGAATGCTGGGCAGTGGAAAAACAACTGAGTTACAGCGAAAGAGTGTGTAAGAGTCATCAAGAAAAGCCGTGAGGAGATCTTTAGGTAAGTTCTCCAAGGAACTCAGAGAATAAAGAGACAGTGGACTAGAATTCAGAAAGTCTGAACTTTAAACCATTTTTTCTGAAAAAAAAGTCAACAAGATGTAAGCTTGGAACATGAGAGAATTTAGCAGCTTCAAAGTAGAGGAAGCCTGATTACGCTTCCTCAGATGTTTTTTTTATGCACATTTTGAAGTATCACGTTAGAAGAGCTTGATGAAAACAACAAAACGTTCTACGTTTGGAAAATACATGAGGTGGTTTTTGGCTTTATTAAAAAAGACTAAATACTCTAAAAAGGAGAAGCAAACATATTTGTAGAATACGTTCTGATATATTAAACATTTTCCCAAACTAGACGGATGAGCTGTTCATGCTACTGGCATGATGAATGCAAGCATTAGAATCAGATTTATCTGTCTATATCTCCAGGTGGCATGTAACACCGTTAAGTCTAGCTTATATCATAAGTACAACTTTCCAAATTACAACATGTTAATTAAAACCTCAATCCATAACTAATCTGTAGTGTACGCTAGTTTGCCACCTCTGCTTCCTGTTTATTACACCTTAGTCTAATGTTGACATATGACAACATTACACTTTACATCTCCCGGTTAATTGGCACCATCCTAATTGTTCTTTTTTGGCAAGAACCAGTCAGTCCTTTCAACATAGTATTTTTTTGCTATAACTTTTTCATTATGAGGTGGTTGAGTAAAATTTCTTAAAGTGTCAGCATATTAACATGTGCTTTTAATTTTTTTGACATCGATCGTACTCTGGCAATTGCAAAAATGTACAGTTTATTCTTAATGTTTTATTTGCCATTGTTTTTATGAAGATTAAATGAAAAACATATTTAGACAATTACACTTTAGTTTACACTAATGCACATAAGTGTAGCATAAATCTGTTTGAAGAATAATAAGAAACAAAATTCTTTTAATTTAAATGATGAAAGAAAGTCATGGGTGGTGGTGGTGGTGAGGGGGGGGGTTATTGAATTTAAGATAAAACACCTTTCTATTAACTTCTTAGACAGAAACTCAATCTAAAAAAAAAAACATGCTAGAAACAATCAGGGTGAAGATTAATTATTGCTTTTGTTGCTTTAAGTATTTTTAAAAATGCTGTTTTATTGCTCTTATTTTTTCCATGACATCTTTTTTCACATTCTTCTGTGTGTATTGGGATATATATACCTGCCTCATTGGTCAGTAATCATTGGAAAACCTTACTAACGTTCATATACACACAGGATATACATCACTTAGACAAGGACTGCAACCAAACCTGTCTCAGTCAATTCAAAGGGAATTGCGCTATTATTTTTATGTCCGCAATTACAGGGACAGAGCAGTAACTATGACTCCAGCACAGATAACAAAGATATATTTAGGAGTAAATAATATTGACTGTACCTTTGTTTAAAGCTGGAATCAATACTTCTTAAAGTGTGTCCATTTTTCATTTAGCCGCGTCATGTCTGTGCTGGGAGGAGGGGCGGGGAGATGAATGGGTGGATTCTCTAATTCCCCCTGTTGCAGTTATCATAATTGTTGAACAACCACGGTTTTTAAAGATCGGGCTCAGGGAGAGACAGGCCACACAAAGAAAGTTAATAGATTTGGAAAATTGAGATGGATTGCTCAGAAGCCAGTTTTGGAGCGTTCCAACGGCGTGGCAGGCAGATGGACAAATATCATCCAGGGATGAGGAGGTGGGGAGAGTGCTGTGCCGCACAAACCAATGCAGGTTGGCAGATAAAGATTTCTGGTAAAGGGGCATCTCAATAAATTAGAGCATCATTAAAAGTTTATTCAATTAGGTAATTCAATTCAAAAAGTGAAACTCATATATAAACTTAGCGCAAACTGTAATGAAATGTGTGTTTTGTTGATTATTTCTGGTTTCAACAGTGTGTTTTGGTAATAAATCTTATAAGTTTGCTAATGCCCACTACAACTGGAAGGCAAATTCCTTTGTCTTTTGAGCAGCAGAGTTTAGGTTGTGGAAAAGTTGCCAAATTCTCTCAGCAACCATTAAACAGCTTTTTCTGCTTTTTACTCTTTTTTTTTTTTTTTTGGGGGGGGGGGGGGGGTATTTATATTTTTTCAATTTGAAGAAATAAAAAAGCGATGAACAATCTGGTACCTACTCTCCATGCTTATCGCCTGCTTGATCACAACACTGCGGTGTGAGGGCATTATATCCATCAGTGAACATGTGCTGCAAGACAGCAAATGTGATGCTTTTTGTCCCTCTAGGACAAACAACAGACCCAAGATGATCCCATTCCAGCGTTTAGCGTGTTTACAGGGCAGAAGTAACCCCATCTCAGAATCAAGTCACCACTGTTAACGCCCGATCTTCGGGAATAAAGTTTGGTTTCCAAGAGTGTAGATATTTGAGTCCCCGTGGTTTCAGAAACTCGTCTTGATTTCTCTCTGCTTTGAGGTTGCCTCTAGTAATCACAAGTCTTGTTTTTCCAGTAAATTTAATGTTGCCCTACTCCAATACACCACCTCTACCAAAAGCTGTTCAAAATTGGAAGAGAGGATTTGTCAAATCTTTGATGCCTGAATCCACCTAATCAACTCTACTTCTCAACAAAACAGAAATAAATCTATAAGTGATTTTTCATTTAAAGAAAAATAGGCAGGATTTATTGCCAAGAAACACAATTACAACCAGGCAGTAGTCAAGCAAGCTTTAAGTTTACTTAAAATCTTTACTGCACACAGAGTGGTGTATTTCAACAGTTATAATGAGTATAAATTACAGCTAAAGAAAATAAAAGTCTGTTTTGGAGTCAGGTTTGCACACTTATGGGGCTTTCCTGTTGTCCAGCAGAAGGGCACCTACACCAGCGAGAAGGAAGGGAAGCCAAAAACAGAACATCGACAACAATAATGACTATAATCGTGAAAGGACTGAGTGAAGTCTTCTGTAAAGATCCACAATGTGTGGACAGTGGCTGGAGTTGAGTTTTAAAGGAAACGTGTCCTTGACAAGGACTTCAAGGGCTGGGCAAATGAAAAACAAATGTTGCTTGAGGTCTATGGTAACATTTCTAGAGTCGTGATCATTTGAGAGTCATATCGTCTTCTTGTGTTGGTCTGCTGGGTTTTATCAAGTCCAAAGTAAGTGCAGGCAGCTAATGGGAGAATTTAAAGCCTCTCATGATTTTTTCCAGCATGACTCAACCTTCCAACATAAAGGTACCAGGACCTGCTTTGATGACTCTGATGTCACTGTGCGTGAATGATTAATAATCTCATCTGACCGACACCTAAATGTCGAGTGCTTTTAAAAGCAAGATAATAGTATTATTATTATTAAATTATTAGTTTATTCATAAAAAAACAAGCATCAAGCATTGGATGTTAACTCCACAGTAGATAGTAAGTAATAGTTTTTAGTTGGACAAATGTCTGTATTAAAAACATATATTTTTTTATCTTAAGTAACATGAAAGATTTATTTAGCCAGAACTCCCCTCCCCCCACTAAAAATGAGTTACTCTATGTGTAATGAATCCGTGTCTTAATCTTGGGCTAAGTCAAACAGCCGTAGTTCCTCTCTTAAGGCACCAGGGGGAAATGGATAGCTGTGGAAAGGATGCTTCAGGGAATAGTAGACCTCGGGATACATCTCTCACTCCAAAGTTTAACCAATGAAAGACAGTCAGTCTGCAGAGAGCACTATGTGTAGAAAACATTTTCATGTCCCCTCATAAACAGCGCTCCTCTGGCTGCAATAGTGTATCCAGTATGGGACCTCTGACCCTCTCATTTGTCAGCTTTTACGATGTTTTACAGCAGTTATTTTTCCACTGGGCCCTACATTTGTTTCCATCCGTTTTGATATCGGTCATTGTTTTCACATTTTCTCTGCTCCTAAGAAAATTTTCCCTCATATCCAATTTTAGCCTACACCGCGCCCAATTTTCCCTAATAATAAGATGATTACGATGTGATGTTTTCCTTCCCTCCTTTTTGCTGTTCCACTCATTTTTTTCCTCCACTACTTCAACCCCTTCTCTTTTTTTCCATTTTTTCATCTTGTTAAAACACATGGTTGCATCGTGTAAATTTGGACTACACTCTACCACAAATCATCAACAAATCAAAATTTAACATTTACTTATCCTTCCTCATCTTGACGCAGCAGAAAAAAAACAACTTTCAATTTGCGCTGGTTGACAGACAGTTGGTGGCTTTTTAGCTTGAAGGCCGAGAATTGAATTATTGAATCTTATAAAGTCCAGTTGAGAGGATTTTCTTTTCACAATGTAATTCAAGCCATCCAATTTTCCTTGTATTTGCTGTCTATATTTTGCCAATTTGGCAGAGGAACACATTGTGTGCGCTTGGCTCCGGGTGTCATCCGTGTCGTCACGCTACAGTGGTTTTGGTGTTAGCTGGCCTCTGAGGTCAGTGTGTGGGAAGAGATGGTGGCTCTGCAGGGCTCATGCTCTGTCCCTTTGGGCTCTTGTAGGTCCCACATCCACTCCTCTCATTCGCAGGAGAGGAGGGTCAGCATACGGGTCAATACGCGCAGTTTGACTTGCCTCGGCACACTGGTGTGAGTGGGCGTAGATTAAACTGGGATCTTTTTAGGAGAGCCCGTTGGTAAAGCTGCAGCTTACTTCTCTTACTCTCAATTCCAAATGCGCCTAAAAGCACGGTTCGCACAAAGGATGGAGAGAGAAAACGCTACTAAATTGTGCTGCGCTGAGTGCTTAGAGTGGGCAGCCAAAGTTCCACATAAAAAGAGGGAAAGATACTGTTTATTCCCAGATTGTATAATCGCATTGACAGGCTGTTCAAGAGGTAAGGAAGATTTCTCTCTCTCCCTCAGCCGACTCAGACAAACTAAAACAGTCTGGACTTTTTCCACTCCAAGCCTGCTAAAAATCTTGGTGACGGCGGCCTCCCTCCTCCTCTTATCCCATGGTAACCTCTTGCTCTCTCTGTCTCTTTAGTGGAGCGATAGAGATGTGGAGGGCAAGAGAGACTGACAGTGTGTGCTCCCCTGCTCAGTAAATATGAACTGCAGCCAGTAGACAGACTCATTCATCACAAGGGAAAGAGGGGGAACTGAGGACAGAGAGGCACACAGAAAAGACGAAGAGAAATGTCCAAAAGACAGAGAGAGGGAGAAAAACAGGTTGGCAGAGAAAAGGTGGGAGGAATTTAGGAAGCAGATGGAAAGAGGGTGGAAGAAGAGAAAGTGTTTTGGGTGAAAGGAGTGGGAAGAAGAAATAAAAGGCTGAAAAGCAGGAGTGAGAAAGTCTTGGATGACTGAAGTGTATGTATATATATAGTGAGAGATATAGAAAAAGCAAGCACATGGTGGATGTGCAGGAGGAAGAAAGGTCTCAAAACAAGGGACAACTGATGAAATCAATGGAGAGGTATTTTATATCTCATCACCAAGGGATCTTGTGTTGTGATCACTGGCCTCAAGCATCTTGTTTCAGCACTGATATTAGTTTTGCAGCCCTACAGCCTGAAGGTCCCACACTGATGTGTTGCCTGTCATATTTTGACCTTGAATATGCACTTCAATGGTCTGGAGTTTTTGTTGTTTGTTTTTTAACAAAAGAAGTGTTTTTTGTTGTTTTCTTTTTTTATATTTTAAATCATTTTCAAACTTTATGATCAGCTGAGAAGTGTAGAGAAATTATTAATTTCAACAAGACTTCGGAATCAGAGGATTTACTGTATTTCTTATTTGATTACTTGATGGGGATACACAGGTTCTCTTTGTTTCCATTTATCACAAGCATCAAAACTATGAGCTCCTTTAGTTCTGGTTTCAAAACACACCAACCCATGTTATTTTTTCTCGTGCACAAGAAAATCACATAAAGATTTGAAAACACAAGCTTATATTCATGCACACACAGGCATTTTGTTGTTCCTATATGTAGAAAGGACCATGTGTTAAATTCCATTGACTTCTGTTGATTTTCAGTCATTTCCCACCCTTTCTGTACCGTAATCCTGACAATAACCTGAACCTAAAAAAACAGTCCTCAGTTGGATGGAGAAATAACAACAATGGTGCCTACTGTGATGCCATGATAGCAAAGACGGACAGAGAGACAGATATTGAGTTTTTTATTGCATCATTTCTCTCTTCAAAACTTCTACACCTACCAAAAATTCAATGAGCATTTTTTCTTCTTTGTTGCTTAGTCCTTCGTAAACAAAAAACAAAAATGTATTAAATCCGAGTTCATTTTCAATTAATCTATACGTTTGTATCAGGGAGGATAATGCAGCGATCCAAGCCCCCCAAAAGTTTATTCTACTCAGAGAAATAAAAACAATACTGTGAATTACATAAAAATGACCATCATTCAAAACCTATAAAGAAGAACAGGTGGGTACAGAACTGAATTTAAGGGAGAGCTTTACACAGGTCTCAATAGTATGATCAATG
>JAUZNJ010029622.1:0-15307 GCA_034780135.1 Jordanella pulchra
GAACAAGTCAGGGAAGTCACATGGAGCCATTTCAAAGCAGCTACAGGTCCCAAGAGCAACTGTGCAGACAATTATTCGCAAGTATAAAGTAAAAGCAGATTTGGTCACATTTTATAATATATTGATATTTATAATAAATTTACGAAAGAGCCAAACTTTATGAATGTTTTTTTGTGACACACAAGTATGTGTTCCGATCACTCTATCACAGAAAAATAAGACTTGTATAACTTATTGGAAACTCAAGACAGCCATGACATTATGTATTTTACAAGTGTATGTAAACTTTTGTCCACAACTGTAGTTCATGCAAAGCACCACAAAATACTGAAATGAGCCAGTCGATTAAATGTTGGTTCAAGGTTACCATTGGCAACCACAGAAAAGAGTGCACCAGGTTTGTGGTTAGGTGGAGGGTAGAATAACAATGTTTCGTAGCAACAGTTGTATTGTGACAAATAAAGGGAAGCATTATGAATGGCAACAGGATTCTGACGTAAGGACTGATATTAACAATGCCTTTCAAGACCAGTTTATGTTTTGTTCCGGCTTTGATAACTCAGACGTATGAATAATTATTTTATTTTATTCCTTAAAGTGATTGATTATGTCTTTTAGGAGCCATTTGCCTGGAACCCCAGAGCATTTAACACCTGTAATGAGTAAAGAGAAACAATATAGAAATAAAAAGCCAACAACCTGGATAAACATCCCTCTGTGGTATCTAGAGGTTTAAAGGTTTTCTTAATTGCTCATACACAAAAACTGGCACAATGATCACAGAATCTAACTTATGCACCAACCCCCTGAAGCAGCTCTGCTGAACTATAAACCCAGTTCTGGCTCTTCTCTCTAGATGTGGTTCTAAAACACACTTTTTTCAAAAAACATTCACTCAGTTCTCATGCATCAATCACTGTTTTCATGAGTACAATGTCAAGTTTTCACAAGGAACACACTGTTATTCAAAATTCTAAAAGCAATGTGCCCAACTTTCCACACAGTTCATCACATTGGCAAACACCTGTCACATAGTTTTACAACCAGCATTCAGAGCTTAAGCAGAAAAGGCCCCGTGTTAGAATATCTGTCTTCTGGCAATGGATTAAAATGCATGAAAGAATACAACATGGTTTGTTTTGTACTTTTACAACATGTACCGGAACTTTCAGGTTTTTACGTGTAGCACCATATATGAGCAACATTGATGTTATTGTTGTTGAATGAAATAATGTACAGTATAGAAGCTATACTGTTTATTGTGGTCTGAGTTTGTGGGTGTATGAAAATTATATAACAACTTTAACAAAACACTTATGAAGCCTAGGCAAAAATTCAACTGAATAAACTGAACTCACCCAATCAATCAGAAGCTCATCCATCTTTGAAGTAACCCAATCAGCATTGGACCACACCTCCACAAAGTCCAATCAGCATTCAGAGTCCAGTTTAAAGGACGTTTGAAATCTCAACCAAGCAGCTGTACTTATGGGTACTTAATTCAACCCTCCTCAATCACATTCTTAGCTTTGTTCACTAGCTACATCTGACCCCTTCTTTACGCCACTGCTGCCTTCGTCTTATCAGGTGATTCCTCTGTTCTTTACTGCATTCACAAGAAACCCCCAGGCAGACTGAGCATGTTGAGCCTGGTTCTGCCTAAGTTTAATTGTGTTTCTTCAGAACCGTAGCACGTACCTTCTGTACTCTTCCCTTCTTTTCTGTATTTTTTGCAGTTGTGCCTACTGACCTCCTTTTGTTTAACATCTGTGTAACTATGTAGCCCATGTAGCCAGGAGCATTGGTCCTGGGTGTGTAATCTCCTCATAAGCCAGTCATCATCATGGGCAAGAAAGTAAAGGTGATCCCCAATAAAACACAATGTCCCAATTCTTCCCTTTGTTAGGTCCTCCAGAAGAGCGAGGGCATCCCTAGATCACCCTTTATGCACAGATAACATAAGTAAACAAAGTGTATATAACTTACAACAGTCTCACACCTAGTCTCACACCTTTTGCATCTGTGGTACGTTTATCACTTTTGATCATCAATGAGAAGAATGTATAAGAACATGTGTAAGAAAACAATTCAAAATATACTTACACCTCACAAGTGCAAACATAATATATCACCTTTTGGATTTTGTTGCGATATGGCATTTTAGTAGGAAGGTTAGATTAACCTGACCTATGTCTTTAGCTATACTTCTGTCGTCTCTGTATTTTCTTTTAATGGTAGGCCTGTCCTAGTGTTTTTGTGTCGGAAATGTTGGACTAGTCATGGAGTCATCGAGACATTATTCCGACCATTAATTCTGTTTTAAAAAATGTTGCAGGTTCAAAATTAACCTTATGCAATTGGATGCATTGTAAAATTAGAATTGAATTGCTCAGTTTGATTAAGAATGGATCAAGATCCATCATTTCTGCTGCATATGCTTGGATCATGTAAGCATTATATACCCACAGCAACAATTTCTAAAAAATGATTAGTGTGAAATAACATATGAATAAAGGAGTATCCTTGTCTGTTGAGGTCAGGAGACCATCATGGTATCAGTGAAATTAAATATAGACAGAAAAATTAATAAAACTAAGCTGTTAAGCCCTAAACCTTTTTATTTAACAGACAATGAGGATCAGCTGTGGCATAGTACAGTCAGTTTTGTTCATTGTTGTCACTTATTACTTTTAAACAAGGACTGTTAAAATCTAAAATTCAAAAAAGATAAAGTTTAAACATTCAGGAAGGCTCCTCAACAAATTTAGTCTTAGGGCTTTAAATAACCTTGAGACATCTCTGCTGGGCCCCCTAATATTTGTCTACCAGAAAACCAAAAAACAGCTGTCGTATCATTTAAATCATGGTGTGTTTTGATACATCCACTCCTTCTTTATAGTTTCAGGCTGTTCCTTTAAAACAAGTGGGTTCACCAAATCCCCAAAGACCTGAGGCGATAGAAAGAAGGCGATAAAGCAGATGGCAATTATATGTGTGAAATGCAGTGTTTACTGCAAACAAAGCAGCTCAACTATCAGCAAGGGACACGTTTGAATGAAAGCAAACAAAAAAAAGCATAAAAGCAAGTTTACAAAGAGGTCAAGATATTATACATGTACCAATACGCTGAGATGGAACATTGTTATTTACCGTTTATCCCATTTGTAGATAAGTGGTCCAGTTGGCCTTGTAAAGAGCAGGATCATAGAAACTGTTTCACAATTTTAAAATACCCTGAGTTAAATATAATGACAAGATAAGTTAGGAGCTGGGATTTTCTAGGTGTACATAGTATTGAGAATCTTTTTAAGGATATGTATATGTTAGTTTGACCTTTTTTTCCTCAATTACCCATTGTTCCAATGAATGCAGTGAGCATAAACACATTTATCCTTTTTTAAAAATATAAAATACATTTAGACAAATAGATTCTAATAAGCAGTCACGCCAAACAGTAAGTGGGTAGCCTTTCTACATGACAAAATATTGCTTGATCTTTAGGGGCTTAAGGGTTTTCACCTTCTGCTATATTATTAATTCCTTCTGATCAGCATCAATGTGATCTTTATCATTCTTCTGAGGTTTCCATGAAAAAACTTAAGAAAAATTCTTTGAACCGATTTTTTATTTGAGCTTTTCTATTTAGTGGAAAACCCAAAAAAAATTCCAACTGGTACCTATGGTGACATTTAACCACTCTTTCACTTTCTCATAGAGGTCGGCCACAAACTGCGATATGATCTCAGTTTTCTTATTTTAACCTTTCTTTTCTCACCCTGAAACAAGTGAGCCAATGCAAATGTAGTGTAGTAAATGTAATTTCCCTGATGGTGGCTCTGATATGAGAGCTACTTTTCAGAGGTAGTAGTCATCACTAACTCTGTGTGTTTACATACAGCAACTCACCGTTTTTCTCAACTATTGTAGCTCATTTACTGAAACCTGGTTCAAGTCTATCATTTTTTTTTTCAAATTAATATTTCAATGCCATTCTCTTCACTGAAATCAATTTGTTTGGCCAATAAAGCAGTCTTGTTACCACGCAGAAAACGACTTTGGTCAAAACTCTGCCTTCTTAGACATAGAAATTTGAACATAGCGACCAACTCTACCATTTGAGAGCACTCAATATTTGATTAGTAAAAAAAAGTCTCTCTTTTCATTATTTTCAAACGTGAATTATTAAGGGTAAAATGACCTGAACAGACAGTCAGAGGCAGGACACAATACACTGGATTCTTATAGAAAACTATATATTTTTTATTTTATTTCTTATAATAGAGCCAAGTAATAAATGAAGAATGGACAACAGGATGTGGGGTTAGAATGAGAGACATTGGCAGAGGGGCCAGAGGAAAAGAAGTTCACATGTATGTGGATAAATACAGCATATTGGTAGAAGAGCAAGAAATTCAAGACCAATATGAGCCACAGTAATAAGTCACATAATAAACCCTGGTAGATTTTACAGATGCGGGGCAAAAGGTTAAGCCTATTCTGAGCCAACAAAGGTAAATAGTTAAGTGTTGTAATATTTATATACTAATCAAACAAATTTCATGCATGTTTACACAACTAGTTACGGTGAAATTTTGTGTTTTTCATAATTTTAGAACACAAACAACTAATCGATGTACAGAAAAATTGAACAGTGATGAGCAAGAAGCACTGTGCAATTTTTCAATGGAATAAGACTGCATGAAAATTAAGCTGCAATCTTAGCGGACTGGCAAACCTTTCCCAATATCAAAAGTGTTATCTCCACTATTGACCATGTTCTCAAAAGACATCAGTAGGCAATGAGGCAGAGTTCCTCTACAGCGGAATTCAGCAGCAGTTAAGGAGGTAGGTGTGTCCAGTATGAGCAGGTAAGGAGAAAGTAGCATTTACTTGCTTTTTTTATATATTCTATAATGTATATTTGGTTATTGCTATTTTTAGAGTAATGGAAAGTGAATGCGAGGGAACACGTCATTATTTTATTTATGTTGGGGAGTCTGGCTTTAACCTCTGCAAGCTAAGAAATATAATTCCAAAGAGAGAGACTGTAATGGTGTCAGGCCAAGGGGGTGCTACATCACCATGTGTGCTGCCTTTAGAAACAATGGTGAGCTGTGTCATGTAGCTACAGTTGGGCCTTACAATACTCAGCATCTCCTCTTCTTTCTGAGTGCTGTAAAAGTTTGCATAATCCATGAAAATTAAAGAGGAGTGCTGGCATGACAAAGTTTGTTGTTGTCTGTGACAAAGTGGCACCTTACCATTCACAAATGAGAACAAACCCAGGTAACAGTTCCCTACCTTCCAGCTTCCCTAGTCCTATTCTTTTCAGTTTGGAGATAGAAAGTTTACAACCATCAAGCTTATGAGGAACTCTCCCTCTTTGAAGCCATAACACCCGATATCTGTCAAGCCTGAATTCGTCACTCAAGAAGGTTTTTTCCAATACAGTAAAACGTCAATGCAAATCTTTGACCCAATTTTAAAGAACACAAACAGTAGATAGCTGTATTTACTACTGTTAATTCATTTTGTTATGTCAGCATAACAAATAAAACTTATTGTGCTTGGTTCAGTTTGCTCTGCTGTAATGGTTATTTCATAAAGTTAACATATTACAGTGTAAACTACCACTGCAAGTTACAGCATATCAAAATATCCAGATACTTGTGGGAAAAAAAGTACTATAAAGTAAAACAAATAAAAACATTAAAGAAAAATTAATGCAACATATTTCATGTTTCACTAGAAAAAAGTTTAGTGCAGTGAAAACATCCCCAACATTTTTTCATTTATCTGAGTACAGACCCCCAAATCCTCACAGCAGTCAGAACAGCAGGTACTGAGAGCAAGACTTAGAGTATTGAGCTGCTGTGTGATATGAATGAACAGTCACATTAAGTCATCTGATCTGAGCTTGGATATTTTATGATAAAAACTTGTCTTTTGAGATAATTAAATAGTTTTGATAACACCATCAACAACATTTTGCCAAGGAAAGCCATTGTTTTGAGAAGCCCAAAAAGTCCAAACTGTCCCTGTTTGGACTTTTTTTGTGACCTGTTTCACAAATGACATCTCTGAATAGAGAAATGTGTCGAAGCAATTGTTGATCAACTTCAACATCTTTGGTGTGTGCATAGTGCATTTTCAGCATTTTGTGGGAGCGGAAATCTAAAAGTGTGTCATCTATTCATCTTTCTTCACTGTGATACCCCGAAATAAAATGAAGTGCTTGTCTGTGAGGAGCTCAGAGGTCTGCTGTGCCATTACTTGTGGGTTTGTGGTTTTGTAACAATACTGTATACTTATTGGACATTTTGATATTGCATTAACATTAAATCACTATATAGTATGTTTTTGCATAAAAAACGCCCTCTAGAGGATATACTTGGATATTATCTGAAATGTGTGACTAAGAATCAAAAACAAAAGTGGATGTAAAAGAAGTAAGATGCTTTAGGTATGCTTTGGCAGAAGGAGTGCAGCTGATTGGGAGATGGATGTAACTAAATACATTTAGGGGCTTTAGTTTAGTTATTTTCATTCGCCTTTAGGAAAGGGATTTAACATAATATTGAAATATTAAAATCAAAATGTTCAGTCCCTGGATCGCAGTTTGACATTGCCTATATTAGTTAATACACTACTAGTATACTTCTTGTGTTCTGATGGAATAAACCAGACCAAGAAGGAAACAAAAGCTGGCTAGATTATGGATTATAATTTTGTTTTAGCTCATTTTAATTTGTGTTTTTTCCTCTCGTTTAGCTTTTCCACATGATTTGAGACTTGTATTATCTTTGAATCTTAGATAATACCACAACGATATCATGGCTTTTCCTTTCCCAAACGAAACCATTTGTGTCACCATTTTCTAAGACCGCAGTTAGACCCAGTTTGGTATTACTACCAGTTGCTGTTGTACTTCCTCTCACCGTTAATGCCACACACATATACACACACACAGACACACACACAAAAAACATATTGCTTACAAAGCTCACTTATTTGTAAAGCAAAAGGGGACTGTTGTTCATCAGTCATAGAAACACAACCCACTGACATACAGAAATAGATATAATTTCTGACCAGGTGAGGGACTTATACAGTAGGTTTTATACATCTGACTGTCATTTCAGACACCATGGTGCCCCACCTTGGTACTGTTCATATTAAGGTTTGGTCTTTTTCAAAACCTTTTTTTTAGTTCCTCTAATGTGTCAAAAAAAAACAAACTATTATACTGTACTACAAATGGGATGTATGAGAAATCCATAACTGATAAAAAAAACTCATGAAATCAAATTATTTGCAATAAGCTGAATATACACTTGTTCCACTGTCAATAAAGCAAGAATTTTCTTTCAGTTGCTTAACAAATAACAATAGATCTGATCTGAACTATTGCATGTGTGAGCACTCAGGACTTCATCAGGTACAATAAAGATAAGAACAGGGTGAGATATCAGAGCTTTGTAACGTTCACAGTGTATAGAATAATAAAAAACAACGTTTTTAGTTTGGTTTGGCTAACACTGGTAGACATAGATAATTACAAGTGATATTTATTTGATTTGCCGTGCAAATATTGCTCAAAAGGGGAAACAGGCATTTTGTTTATGATTTCCTTTAATTTTATAACATTTTCAAATACAGTAAAAACAGAGCCAGAAATAGTATTTTTTGCAAAATATTACAGTATGGTAGAAATGTCCATTTATATACACAGAAATGAAAAGAGACAAAACACAACAGCATCTTTAAATAAGTAATATTCCTTTCTGAGTTTTCTGGTCTTTTTACCTGTCCAACATAAATGTTACAAAGTCTGATGAGCAAAAACATTGGGGAGAACATTTTGTTGTTCCACATATTGAAGTTATGGATGAAGCTCAAGATTCGAACTGTATCTGAGAGATTATAAAGAACCATCTCAGAATTAGGGGGAATCCTTATCAGTGAATAATTTTGTTCTGAACAAGTAAAAATCTGAGACATTTTGTCCTGGCGAATAAGAAGGTTAAAACTACAAAGTGTCTTCAAGTCCGCTCAACTGACTAAACACTATGAACCTGATAATCAGTATTCATCAGGAGAAAGTTATCATAGACTATGTTTAAGACACGACTGTCTTAATTGTATCATATTTAGATTTTATTGAATTGTTAATGGAAGTAGTAAAAAGCATCTTTTTTCAAATCGCTGCAAAACTCTGCGTTTTTTGGTAATTCTATCATATTCTATGATGCAAATACATATGAAATGCTGTTTAAATTAACCTGTTGTCAAAAACTCTACAGAAAAAATGTGCTTAACCTCATTTTGTTCAGATCTGGCCTTGTGTTGTCCATCAGTAATTTTGTTCAGGAACTGTTCATGAGGAATGAGCTTCTTTCAGACTTGTAAGTTCTGCCATTTTGCCTCAGTTCATCATGCTCAAGTGATTTCCTTTCCATGTTGCTGTTCCTTTCGCTGTTGAGATGCATCTTATTTCCATCAATAAAGTCCTTGGAAGAGCCTTCAGGTGATGTCCGAACTGCACTGGAGAAAGACATGCTGACCTGCCTCTTAAGCAGCTTCAGGAGTTTCCTTTTGTATCCTTTACAGGCAAAAAAGTAAATGAATGGATCCAAGCAGGAGTTGAAATTCATCAGACAGACCGTGATGTGCAGTGAAACCTGAAAGGCTGTGAGTTCCACACAGCCAGGTTCTGACACCAGCTTGCGGATCATGTACTGCAGGATGTCAATGTGGTACGGACTGTAGCAGATCACAAACACCACAGACACGCAGCAGATCACGCCAATGGCCTTACGACTGCGGCCGGATTTTTCTGTCAGGTGATTTTTCTTGGCTGTGAGATGCAGCTTGGTGCTTAAGAAGGAGTAACAGACCAGTATGGTGATCACAGGGATGATAAAACCTAGAAAGACTGCGCCAATCAGGATGGTAGCAATCCCGTCCACCTTTTCAAAGTTGGGGTATTCCATGCAAGTGGTAAAGTTCTGAGGTTCCTCATTGGTCATTTCCATCCCAAGAAGGGGGAGGGTCTGTGCCAGAACCAACATCCACACACCAATGCAGATGTAGCGCACGTTACTGACTTTCCTGAATTTTGCAAATCGCAGAGGCAAGACCACAGCGATGAAGCGGTCCACACTGAGGCAGGTCATGAAGTTGACCCCGGCATAGGTGTTGATGTAGAACGCAAAGCCTGAGATCTTACAGAGGACCTCACCCAGAGACCAGTGGAAGCCCTGAGCGTAATAAATGATCCTCAGAGGCAAAGAGAGAGTGAAGAGGATGTCAGAGATGACAAGGTTGAGGGAATATAAAGTGGTGGAGTTCATCTTTTTCAAGTTTACACGGATGACGTAGAGGGCAAGGCCATTACCCAACAACCCCACAATGAAAACAACACAATAAAAAAGAGGCATGAGGACCCGGGCATAATTTTTATGGTCATACAGGGTGTTGCACGTCATGTTGTTGGCTAAGATAGCCATGTCTGTTGGCGCAGATGCAGAATGTATGCTTCAGGAACTGGTAGCTGCAAAAGGAAGCATAGGATTTTGTCAAACTCATGGTTTTAACATGACAACAAAAGTTTCCTTTTTTTCTCTTTTCTTTTCTTACAGACTTTGTACAACAGGTAACCAAATTAAAGTAAAAAAGTAAGAATTGATGTAAAAATAAAACCCATGCCCTATGCTTCCTACACAAGAATACATATGCAAATTTATAAATTAAACATCTTCGCTCTCAGAGAGGAAGTCAAGAAGCCACAAGTTTTTTCATTTTTCCTTTTCTGACAAACAATAACTGGAAAAAAGCATTTTCTAGAAATTTTTAACCAATAGCTGTTTTTTTGTGAGTGTGCAAGTGATAAGATTATATTTAAAACTATTACCAACATTTACCAGATGAACCATTTGCAAGAATAAGAATATAAGGTGAACGGTATAAGGTAAAAATTTAAATTACTTTGAAAACTTAAAGAAATCTAGATTTATTTATATTTCTACAGAACAATTTACGGTTAGGACGTTGAAAGTAATACTTAATAACTGATGAAATCAGCTAATGGTAATTAGCATGACAAAAGCACACGTTTGCTGGCAATTCTAAAGTATGTCTTAGTGAACAGTGCCATCTTCTGGTCTTTTTTAAAAAACAACCTTGAATTAGTTGTTTTGGCATGGCTTTGGCAAGGACTGCAGGTATATATATTAGACAGTTAAAGATAAAATTAATTTCAAAAAAAAAAATAAAAGATTAAATTGAGATCAAACAGGCTGATTATCCTTTAAACTCCAACGTGTTTTGCTTTTTACTAAAGTTAGCACAGCCCTGTTCATTCTAAATTGTAGGGCAAAAAAAGGTATCTCTCAGCATTAATTTATGTAGTTATATAAATCTATCTATAAACAAGACCGAAATCAGAGTGGCTATTATCAGCTACTTAAAAAAAACAAAAAATCCAGTGTATTTGATTTAAATGGCTGACTCAGAGAGTAAACCCAGGTTGTTGATGGTAATTGTACTAGAATGTGACTCAAAGGAAGTAAAAACTAAATGCCCAATGATTCTGCATGCAGCTGCCACATTGTTAACACAGCAAAAAAACAAGGTGTTAAGTGACAAGGCCTCGGGTGTGAGGAAGTTGAGTCCCCGTGGCGTAGTGGCAAAAAATTAGGACGTTGGAAAGTTGCATTGTTTGAGCCAGAATAACAATAAGCACCAGGATATTCTCTTTTACTTTACAGTTCAGTGAAGAAACATGCTTCCTGGACCATAAATAGAAGCAAACAAAATGGCATTGATTCTCAGATGATGTTACCCGCCTGAACAGTGCGTTCAATTTAGAACTTAAAGATACAGGTAAGTTTGAAAGTCTGGCAAATATTATTAAGTACGTAAAAACAAATAAAAAATATGTATTCCTTAAGGGTGAGAAGAATAGCAGATGTTTTATGTTTCATTCAGTCTATTAGGTAGTTACTTCACAATGAAATATGTTCTCCAAACTGAGCCAGTTCTTATTTGAGGAAAGGAAAGCTACTTTTACTACGCCATTACCACAGTAATCATACAGTTTGAACACAAGGCTTACCTTACAGATGGAAAATACTTCTCTCCAGATTCACAAAAATTACATGGATCCACTGGATGTTTCTCTGAAGTTGATCAGCTCCAATTAGTTGCCCAACAGCACAGCAGTCTCACGTTGGTGAGAAAACAGCTTGACATTCAGAAATCAAGATTAATATCGTCTGCCAGTAACCATAGTGACAAAATATCCTGTAGTAGCTCTCTCTATCTCTATCTCTCTCTCTCTCTCTCTTTCTCTCTCTTTCTTCACTCACTCTCTACCTCTTTCCCTTTTGGGAGTTTTTTTTAAATATGCTATCTACTCTCCTTATATGTAGTAACTTCTTGGTGAAGATTAAAAAAAAAAGCCTAGTGCCACCAAGCTTAGCAAAGCGGTTTCAAAAAGTGGTCAGTCAGTGATCCAGATCTACAGAAAAGAAAAAAATCTGTGTTTCATACAGCCCGCTGTGCCATGTGTTCTCTGAGAGGAGGATGTGGCTTCAGCCAGGAAGCTGACTCTGTCCAAACTAGTTTTTTTGTGTTGTTTTTTTATCAGAGTAACTTTAAGTTTTTCTTAGAACATTTTTTCTGTTGAGGTAGTATGGTGTGGTTATTTCAAAATGATCTTTTAAGACCTTAACACAATACTGTGTAATAAGACCAACTTGAAATGCAGTGTAGGAGAAAATAGGGAAGTTCCCCTTAACCTCAGAAGCAGAGTGCCATCTGTTTTGATGTTTTGAACTGAGTGGTACTATCAAAGACAGATCATTTTGTGCTTTTTGTTTGGATTGCTTAGAAATAATTATTTCCCCTTGTATACGTCATCATTTAATCACATTTACTGCAGATGCCATAACATTTGTGGTAAAATAGTATATAACCCTGAAACCTTTAAACCTGCCGGAAACAAAACTTTACCAACAGTTCTGGTATGCTTTAGTGCAGAGTTGAGGTTAGGCTAAATTATTTCATAACAAGTAACAAATAAGTCTTATGTCTAAAGGGTAAATTCACAAGTAGGTTTTGCATGTTTCAAATTGAGTGACAAGTCACAACCAAGAAGTTCCATTCATGTCTAAGTGATGTCTAAATTTCATGTCATTAGTCATCATAGTTATCCCTGGAATCTTAATGATGTGAAGAAACAAACCATGTCATTCATTGTCTTTAAAGATGTCTAATTAAAAAAATAATTACTGTTCAGGTCAAAGTTGAGTTACGAGTCTTCTTAAATAATAAGGTCAAGTCTCAAATCATTAACTATGTGACTCATGTGTGACTCATCAACTCATCAAGTGAAAGTCCACACATGTGGATCAGAGCCACTGACTTAGGTGTTGAGTTTTAAGCATATAAGCTAAATGGGAAATGCATACAAATGATCATAAGTATATAGAAAGGGATACACGTACTACAGTACAGTCATAAAGACTCATTCAAAGCTAAAATAATGAATTACGGGGCTTTCCACACACATTATGATTTTAAAATAAAAACACAAACTGTGTTGTAGAATCATCTCTACAGATCTCACAATTTCAGATCTTCAGTTGTGTCTGGTGGTTAAAAAGTAAACATGTCCTTCTTTCAATATCTTTTAGTTATGAGTTTGATTTCGATTCAGTGAAGTTTTTTGAAATCAATAAAACATTTTTTAAAATAAAACCTAACAAAGAGATTTTCTGCATACTTTACAGCAAGAAGGCAGTTAAAGCATAGCCAGAGTTCTTCTCAGTGGAAAGGTCTCCCCACACATTTGTTTTTCTCCTTGGGAGCTCCTGCTCACTAACGGTCATCAAGCCAAACTTGAAGTTTGCCCCAAAGTTCCAGGGGCTGCATTGGCCATTAAAGATGCTGTGTAGACGGCTGCAGAAGCTTGTAGGTTTTACTAAAGTGTGTTCTGCTGGCTGTGCAGATTAGCCAGATAACCACATAAGGTAAATAAATATGACTTATTTACCTCCAATAGTAAGTCAGTAGGCTTTTCTAGGTCTGAATTTACTAAACAACAGTACAAACATCTTTTTTTCCGAGAACACCTCTAATGCCTTATCATTACACATGAATCACTAAGGCTAGAAACACAACACAAATAAATATGGCTAAAGCGAGCAAGACGTTTTAAAATGACAAAGCTTGTTGTAAGCTCACTTCTTCAAATTTACCATTAAGTGCAGAACTATGTATTCAGAAACTGCTAGGATATCTGGACCCAATTATGTATGCTCTCAGTTAAAAATAGAGACTACCTTGGCTGCAATTAGCTGTACCCTCCTGAATGCATCACCACTTAAACCGCAGATTTTCAACAAGACAAATGTACAAATTAGAGAGATAGTAAAATAAATCCCTTGCTGCACATTTGCTAATACTAACATCTATATTTTCTCTTCTATTTAACCCAGAGCATCTTGTGAAGATGTCTTTTACTGCGGTTTTAACACCTTTCAAATCTCACCCGCCCTTCTAAAGAATAGCTCAGAAACTAGTTGTTTATGGTAGTGTCATATGCATGGTGCACAAGACAATCTTTTTTAGAAGACAGTTAAGTTTTTTGGGGTTTTTTTGTTCAAAAACAACTCTGGTAGTGAGGTAGAGGAAGCATTTTAACTTCCTCATGGCCCATGCATGAGGCTCTGACTCATGTAGGCTCAGACGACTGGAACACACCCATTGCTGATGGATTTCACAAGAAAGCTGACTTTGTTATGTAAAACTGACAATGTATTGTTAAATCAAAAAAGCTGCATACGATGCTTGTTTTTTTATATGAAGATATGTTCTTCTAAAAGAGCAAGAAATGTAAATGTAAAAAAACTACAGATTTTGGCAAAGCCTTGGGTTCTCATAACCAACTCATGGTAACCTGCATTCTGCACATACTGCATTTTGGCTAATTAAATTTGGAGAGAAAAAAATTCCACAAAAACGATATTCTCTTGTACTGAAACCAAAAGGTAAGCATTCAATTTCAGATGCCTTTTACTGACAGCATCATAAATTAGGCCAATGGCTTGAGGCCCATGTATTCTGTACCACTTAGGGGTAGAGTTTTGCATACTACCCCCTTCTTATATTTAGAACCGCACAGTATACCATAAAGCAGTTTGAAAAATTTCAACTTTGATACTGTTTTTCCCACTACCAATAGAAAACTGTCTGTTGTCCAACAGTGTGTGCTATTTTACCGAAAGTAAAAATATTTAATAGCATGAAAGCTCTATGATAATCTGATGGCAGGTTTTTCCGCTGTGTTTTTACAATGTGGCTTTCAGATAAGATTGCAAAATAACAGGAAACTTCTGTGGCACAAGATCTGCTCCTAGTTCAAAAGAAAAAAAGTTACTAAACTCACATTACCTAGTGTAGCATTATTTCAGTATTGTGTTATGCAGTCAGGATGACTCAGAAATATTACATTTTCTGCCTTAATGTTGGCTTTAAAACTAAAGGCCAAAACTTAGGTACGTAAGTAAACTTTTAATCTGTTTCCTGGGGCTCTGGGCTTCTCCTTTTGTGATATAAAAAAAACAACCAGTCAGTATTACTGTGCAGATTCACACCTCCCAGTTGTTCATCTCAATGTGAGAAACATAAGTGAAACTGTTCAATCAAACCAATAACATCTTTAGACGACTAGCCCCCCACATCCTGACCCCATATCTCCTATAGTGTCTGGAAAAAAAAGGAAAAAAATAATTATAGAGAAGGTTTATGGTGAACCACATGCCCTTTAAAGTAGTAGCCATCAACAATGGGTCAGGAAACATTAATTTCACTTACAAAACGGGATATGTTGTAATGACAAAGACAGAGAAATTGTCACAAAACATCCTGTTTTCTACTTCATTTACTTAAAAGCTTTAGATCATTATACTCTAAGACAGCAGTCTGTTAGAAAAAGCTTTCCACTTGCACATGAACAGTACTGCATTTGCTGTGGATGTGGCTTATTACCTAGTAATAAGTGTTTAAAGTAAGCACTTCTGCTGTGACATCATTAAGTCACAGGATGGCAGCAGTGTTACTTCTGTCATCTATCTCTTAAAATGCTGCTGATTTCAAAGAGTTAATTCAAATGCCATACCAGGTAAACCTTATTTTTCTAAGGAGTCTTTTACCTTGCTGAGTTCACACATATCTATCTATCTATCTATCTATCTATCTATCTATCTATCTATCTATCTATCTATCTATCTATCTATCTATC
>JAUZNJ010029623.1:0-15306 GCA_034780135.1 Jordanella pulchra
AAACATTTTCCTCCACCAGCATCACGTCGTGACCTGGACACTATCCTGCAAGAAGAATGGCTTAAAATCCCTCTGACTCTGTGTAAGACTGGTATATGTCATTCCCAAGACGAATTGATGCTGAATTGGCCACAAAAGGAGGCCCTACACCATACTAATAAGTTATTGTGGTCTAAAACTAGGTGTTTCAGTTTCACTGTCCAACCTCTGTATCTCCTAAGTTCCAATGGCAAGTTTTCAGGAAAGCTGGAAAGTCTCGAGCAGACAAAGTCTTTCTTAACAGAATCCATAACAACAGCAACATGTAAGACACGTTCGGTTGCAGACAGATTCCTCTCTGCTCCTAATTAACTTGCACATTCTCCATGGTGATTTGAAGTATGGCTCCCATCCTCACTCAGCGACTGCATTACTGCATCTCAAAATGAGGAAGCTATGTGTTATCCTTGAGTGAATGTTTACAGTGCAGCGTGTGGATTTCATTTAGAGAAATCATCTGCATTCATCAGAAGCTCCAATTGACAGAGTCGCTTGTTTAATCAGGGCGAGATGTACAGTTGGAGGCGAGTGGTTAAAATGATTAATGGATGGTTAATTGATGTTTGCTTACAATCTTAACAGCCTGGAAGCTGAAGGGCAAAGTGCTGCTGATCTCCCCATGGTTGATAGCAAATAGTTATCATACGGCTCAGCCTGTCCCTGATATTTAAAATGCTATTGAAAGGTTCATTGGGCTGATTTGCATTCTTCACAATCTAATGCAGCTGCCTTTTATCCTGCCTGCCTGAGGGGGTTTACTCTCTGCAAGGTAGTGCAGCTGTGTTACTCTGTTTGACATAAAGTCTATAAGGTTTATCATGCTTTATAAATATTCTAACCATCTATGGCCTTTTTTAGCTTTAAAATATGTAAGTAGGGAGCAGATTTTAAAACATCTCATCTTTTAAAGCCTGCGGGCTGCATGCTGTCAAAAATGACATTTTTTACTTTAACCTTTCTTAGAAAACCTCCTCAAGGTGCAGTTACTGCACCAGGTGTCCGACACCAACTGCTCTGATTACATTACAAAGAAAGAGCTATAAAAATTTATTCAGTTAAATGACTTAGAATTACTCTGCTAACATAGAAATTGTAGCTACAAAGAGTTATAAAATTATCAGGCCGTTTTTTGATCATTGATAAGTATTCATATCCCCCCTTCATTTTTATCACACTAAACCCACAAACTTCATGTTATTTTAAGGAGATTTATATGATATGATGACAGAAAGCATTGCATCGTTGTAAAATGGAAAAACAAATATAGATTTATTTCATAAACATTTCAAATGAATAGGTGCATTTTTTTCTAGATTTCTTGTATCAATTTATTTAGTGAACACAATCTTGCTACAGTAATTCCCATAAGTCTTTAAGGGTTTATCTCTATGTCAGCTTTGCTGATCCAGCGATGATTATTTTTTCTCCTTATTCAGAGCAAATTAAGATGTCTTTGAGCATCACTTTTTAAGTCCTTCCACAGATTATTAATTCAATTTATGAATCAAACTTTGACTGGACCGTTCTGACTTTTGATCTAAACATGTTTATTATAGACCAGATTTTATGTTTGTGGTTGTTGAAAGTTGTTGGTGAAATTCCCATATTCACCTTACTAACAGAGAAATCACAGACACCCACATTGTTTAGATCACTGTTTCTTTTTAGTTGCATCATGTTCAGCTGATAGAGCTCAGTCTGGAGTCCAGGTTAAACCGACAAATACAAATAATGCACCCCTCCCCTTTCAGGCTCCAGACCACATGTTCCTAAGCAAACAGTCCCTTCCTTTGTCATACTGAGGTGTCTGTTCCCCCCCACAGATTTATAACCCTCGATGGCTCAGCAGAGAGAGGATGCCTGGTCTTCTCCTTTATCTAAATGGAAGATAACAACCACACATTGAATATTAAAGCCCTTATTGAATTAGCATATAGAGGAAGCCGGGTCTTAAATTTCCTCTCAAATATTTCAAGAGGACACTCCTAATAAGTCCTGTCAGCAGATTCTTTTAGCTGTGCTGCAGATGTCTACAGCTCCTCTGTAGTGTCCTTTAACTGGAAGGACTCAGTGTCAAGACCCTCATTATGGTTGTCAATACAGCTGTTTTGTTCATTCACTTTGTCATTGCAGGGAAACTTCTTGCACACTTTGCTCAGTGTTGTTGCCTGATTTAGATTCTGTCAATCAACATATTTTTGGACACAGATGGATCATTTTATGGGATCTAGTTCAATTCAGTTTAAATTCCTCATCGATTCAGAAGGGTAATACAAATGTAACAGTTTTAACTGTCAGGATTCAAAATGTGAATCTTAAAATATTATTAAACTGTAAAGTTTACCAAAGTGATCACTTTAAATGCTCAAACTCGCAAATGTATTGTGTGTTTTTGACTAAAGAGTAAAAACTTTGTTCAAAGTCACTGATCTGCACAAATATACAAGAGGAAAAAACAAGCAGCCAGCCCTGGGTTGAAACTGTGAAATGCAGTGTGAGTGAATGAGAACTGAGCAGCACACATGATAGCATATTAGCTCCGTGCTAAAAAGGAAGGGAAAAGTCAAACTACAGCCATGATAGCACAGGGGTGAAAAAACGATTCATAAGCCACAAAACAGAGAAAGAGTGGACTGAGCAGCTAAAGCCTGGCGTTTGTATCTTGTAATTTCTCGTTGTTTTGGTTGTTATGTGCGTGTGCTTTCCCCATTTAAATTAGAAATTTATTTTCCAAAGCATCCTAATATAAAAAAATACTGCCAGCTTCAGCATCTGACATGTTTGTCACGTCACTGCTGTGGAAACAGAAGTGTTATTCATGTTTAAATTCCCTCTAAAGCATCAGAGTATTTGCCTTTAGGTTACCACGCCCCGGTCCTGTCAGTAGGCAGCACTCTGGTGCAGCTAGCATTCAATTACTGGATTTCTTCTGCTCTTCCTGTTTGTTTGCCTAATTGGTCAAATAACCCTGAAAGATGATTTCCCCTTTTCATCTTGAATGGGTCCCTGAGGCTCCTCCCTCTGCATTATTTGGAGGAATTAGAATAGTTTTGTAACTTCGTGCTAGAAGTCGCTGTTATGTTAGCTTCTGCAAGAGGAGCTGCTGTGGGAAGCTGTGCACCAACTTATGAAGGTAAAAATAGTGCAGATGGTTGACTTAATTTAGCATTTATTATTAATAGTATAAAAATATTGATTATTCTAAAAACTCTAGTTGGTTATCACACTTTTTAATGAACTTCTTCAAACTATAAAACAGAAATGCACCATAGAAGGTACCCCTGGTAAATCAGTGATTTGTCCTTTTGAATTTTTTGAAAAACAATTTTCAACCTTTTTTACTTATGTCATGTAATCCTGCTGGTTACATGAAATAATGGTGTTTTACATGACTTGAGTTAGAGCCTAATTAAAATCTTGTCTGTACAGCAGAACCACAGAACCATTTTTTTAATCTTTTACTCACCAGTTTCAGGTCCCTGTTCTGGATCCTGCTCCGTCTTCTTGTCAGTTATGTCTTTGTGGGACACGAGGAACAGAACCACCTCACCCTTCTCATTCTTAATGGGCACGATGTCCAGAAGACACCAGAACTTTGTGCCTGGAAGCAAAACAAACAGGGAATGCACTTTGATGTTAACGTTTATAAAAACCGTCCAACAATATTTTCTAATTGATGTCAAGCTGATCTCCCTGAACCCTCCACAATGAATCATTGCTGTCTCTCCTTAATTTGCTTTCAACCAGTAAAATCCTTGGTTAACTCTGTCCGAGGGTTCATCTCTACATTTTTATGAGTCACTCATGTTTTGAATTTGTTCTTTTTCTAATTAGTGGCCAACACACAACACAGCAGCACAAAACAAATAATCAAGCCTTTGTTGTGCATCTATAAAGAAATCACTGATCTCACTTCAGAGTTGTTAGTTTCATTTTGGTGCATTTGCATCAAAGCATTTTTTTTAAATGCTGATGTAGATCAGTTATAAAAATTAACATCCATGGTCAGTATGTTTGAAATCTAATGACCATATTTAGCTGGTGAGATCTCCAGATTTAATCTGAAATAGCTTTTTTATCCAGGACTTATACACTTTCATCCAAAAACAATCAAACTTTACTTTGATCTTTTTTAGTTTTTGGGGTAAAATGTTGTGAATGCAGGGCTGCACGGTGGCGCAGTGGTTAGTGCTGTTGCCTGGGTTCGATCCTGGGGTCTTTCTGCATGGAGTTTGATGTTCTCCCCGTGCATGTGTGGGTTCTCTCTGGGTACTCCGGCTTCCTCCCACAGTCCAAAAAAACTTTTGTTGAAAAAGTTATACTTTACAATAATTTGCAGACCTTTGGCCAAATAAAAGACTATTACTTGGCAGTCTGCTAACAGGCTTGACAACATGTAAGGAGATTCTTTAAACATTGTTTGTGAAATAATTCACTGTGAGAAGTAAAAAAAAAAAACATCTGATTTAGAAATAACTAAATCAAAAACCCTTTTTATCAGGGTTTTTCACAACACATTTTTACAGGTTTAAAGAAACATAAATTCTCGAAACCTATTAAATGATCTTAGTTGCAGTTAGAATTCAATTTAGTGCCTGTCAAGAAAAAAATATCTTCATTTAACCCACAATTTTTTAAAATATTGAGCTAACAATCCACTGTAGAATCATTTTACAACCATACATTTTACTAAAATTAAAATGTTGTTTATTGTGGTTAATTAACAAGACAGCTAATAAAAAGCATCAAAACCTTGTCAAAATAAAACCTAAAAAGACATAAGAAAACCAAAACCTTAAAAAGCTGAGAATATTTTGTCACAGTTAACGGCACATGAGGGTGGAATCGGCTCTGAGTCGCAGATAGTTCAGATAGTTTGAAGCTTGAAGTTTGAGGCTCAATCTACCTGAGCAGTTTAATCCTAGCAGGTGTTTATGTAGGCCTCTCCCTTCAACCCATTCAGATAAATTTGACCATTCTACAAGCAGTGGGGACAAAAGAAAACCTAATTTCCTATTGCATTTTATTTTATTTTCTTAACTTTTTTTGTCTAAAAAAGGTTGGAAAAATCTTTTTCTTTGCTATGAACAGATTTTTCTTCTAGTTGTTGTTAGTAGTTGTTCTTCTTCTAGTTGTAAAATAGACAAAAGTAGAGTCACACTGCTTTAACTTTATATTATTTTACATTTTAAGAATATGCTTCAATTACATGTTTTTGTGTTCTGTTTGTTTTAAGATAAAAAAGACATGGGTGATTGTGAAGTGAAGGAAAATCATTTATTATTTCCGAAACAATTTAAAAAGGAGAATCAGAATATAAAAAACTGAATGCATCAGAGTCCACCCATGTAGCATCATCTCCTTATCGATCTGACTGGTCTGTCAAGGCCTCTCAGTAATTTTTTGGGAGATTATTTGTGGAATACTAAGACCCTAAATGCCAAGGAAACGGTAGCAGAGAGGTACAAATGCACTGCAAACACAAAACCCACAGCAATCACATGAATGACGCTAACACACAAACACATGTGAAGGGAAAATGCTTCCAGTAGCAAAAACAAAAGCAGGTTAATAAAAGCTGCAAACTAGAACAGCATAAGTGCCCCAGGCCACTAGGGGGAGACAATCGGCAAATCATACAGGACCAGATCCTTAGGAGGGACATAAACAGGATGCTGAAAGAGATTCAGGCCATTTCTCAATTCACAAGACGCGAGTATGGACTTGCGTTCTCCCAAAGTATGTTCTTAAAAAGAACACAGGAAGTCTGGACTCTGGGAGAACAGAAACAAATCTGGACAATTTTAACAGAAGCGTACTTGTGACATCACCATATTCAAAGCCTGTCTGGAGCTGCATTTCACCTCCTGTGGTTAATAGTCTCTAGATAATTTTTTTGCCAAGGTCAACTTCAGATCTTTTTTACAATTACACACTAAACCAGTAAAGGATAATAAAGTGAAGCTTAAAAGTATAATTTTCTCGCCTCAAACACTTCTAAAACATACTTTGCAACAGAAAACCGTTTAACTTAATTCTCTGAGTGCTCCCGTGGAAGCTGCTGCTGCCGCAGTGCATGCTGACAGTCTGAAGACTGCACAACACTTTGTTGCTGACAATTGAAACAGTGCTGGGGCTGAGGACGTCTCATGACATGAGAACGCACAAGTGCACATAATGAGAAATTGTAATGTATGTTGTATTGTATTATAATTGTATAATGAGTTTTGTGTTTGCAGGGCGTTTGCACTTTATTTTCTGTAATTTCTCTATTTTTCCTCTATTCTCTCTATATTTCTTTTTTCCAGCATTTTAAATGTGCATGCATTATGTATTCTAGTCTATATATTTTTTCTTTGCGGTATGTTTTTATGTGTGTTGCACATTTATTTGTTTGCAGCACATTTGTATTCTGCAAACATGCAAGGAACAAAGCAGAAGGCGTTAGGAAGTTTAAAGCAGAGACAGGTTATAAAACAATATTTCAAGGGACAAATGATCATTTTGTGGGAATGCATCTCTTCACCAGAGAACAAAAAGTTGCTAATTGTTGGTGGAAAGAGGATTGAAGCTAATTATGAGATAATACTGAACCAAAATCTGTTAAAGGCTCCAAAAGACACTTGGTAGGGGTGTCTGAACTACATGTTGATTCCTGGAGTCCTGAAGACGAAAGCATGTCCCACATTTTAGTTTATCGTAGAAACCACGAATCATTCCCACTCTATTAGAAACTGCTTCTGTGCTCTTTCATTAAAAATCCCACAGAGCGTTCAGCTTATAGTGCTGTACTTTGATAGTGAGCTCTAAAGTGTATAATATTATTGTTAATAGAGACCTCGGTGAGCATAAGACACGGCAGTGAAAATATTAATGTGGAAATGATTTTTCTGGACACTGTGTTTTCTGAGCGTTTCCTTTGTAGGAGCACATGATCATTTCAATCAATATTGAGTGCTGAGGATATAATGACACCATCATCATCCTCCTACAGGTGAAAACCTGATTCTATGTCTCATCATTACCTCTGAAATCACTGGTTTTCCCTTTGAGTAGAAACACTGGAAAGATGCTGGTGAAGGATTTTACTTTTGAAACTGGAAATTCACCAAACCTTTCCCTCCTAAACTACCTGGTGAATTTCTGGCTTCTGTCTATGTGATGATATGTCTGTGAGGAAGATGAAGCTCACCAAGATGTAAAAGATTACGAGCAGTGGACTGTGTTTGTTTTTCAGGGCACAGTCATGCTATAACCGACAGTGAACATGATACTTTATCACATACTCAAACAGCATTTAGCAAGTAATACCTTCCTGTTACAGATCAATATGTTGCTGCGGGTTTAATAAAAGCATAAAAAACATCACTGATGATTATTTACTGAAAATAAACCACAACCGTGGAGATGTTGGTGTTTTTAAGGATTTTGACGTACAGTGAGGTGGTCTAAGGCGGAAAAATAACAATAAAACACAGGAAAAATAATGCTGGGATGTGTTTAAATAAACCATTTTGATGAAACAAAAATAAAACAATGAAATATGATATATAAGTCCTGGTATTTTATGCACATTCATCTTTTACATAAGCTTGTGGTAAGTTCAGTGCAAAACATGAACATCACTTCCAAAGAGTCGATATCTAAAGATTACCCTAACCCTAAATCTGTGAAGGACAGAGGTAATCTTGAGCCTAACATGGGGAGGGTAAAAAAAACAACCGACAGGTGTTATTAAGTGAAATGACAAGAAACTGTATCCTCAGGCTTCTCATTTCAATCATGATTTGAATAGGTATGAGTTAGCCGCTTCTGAAAAATGCATGAAATTGTTCAACAAGCTGTTCTTGTTTTTAGTTCCTCAGCTCATGACTTTATGGACCATGTGTGGTGCACTGTTTCCTAGCAGGCATCCATCTAAACACTTAACAGTGATTTTTATTTCTTTTCCAGATGTTTTTGGACATAAAAGAAACAAAAAATAAAAATTTGTGATGCTGAAGCTGTTCATTAAACAGCCTTGATCCAAGTATGTGTTCATTCTGGGAACACAGAGGTGTCGCTGTATTTCTTCACCTGCCCAGCTGGTGTTGTTGTTTTTTACCATCATCTATAGCCTGATAGGAATTAGGCTACATCCACACAGCAGCCTAATGCAAACAAAATCAGTTTTTTGGGGGTTTTTTTGTCCACATGCGTCTCCAATCTTTCAATCTCCGAAAAAGGCAGAATTGAGCCACTTCCATTGGTGCTAAATTCGATAAGTATCATGGATACGTAGTTTTCAAAACATTCATGCCTCATATGTTCAGGTATTTATGCCATTGGACCCGCTACACATCAGAATTCACTATTGCTTTTAATGTTAATTTTTCAAATAAAACTTTATAGAACATTTCTAGTGACATTAGTCATACTTTTTTTTTCAAAATAGTGCTGTAATGTCTACATTTTTGCTTTAAACTCCTGAGTCATTCACACTGAAGTCTGATAACAGTCACTTTTAATTAGTAGAGCAAATGACAACAACAATTCGATTTCAGTCAAGAATCGGATTTGATTAAGGCTAGCACAGACCTGCTGTTCAAATTTAGCCTTAGCATTAGCGTTCATCTGACCATGGCTGACTCAGACATGTTAAGTAGGTAAAGTTAGTCTATTAAGCTTCCCCCTAAGAAATAGACAAAATTAGTATTTTACAAACCGTTAGTAAATGGCTACCACCATGTTTGAACAGAGGGGCTGCACAGAAATACAATCTTCTTAGCTTTTGTAGGTAATGGCAGCTAGCCAAGAGGCTAACTATAGCGAAAATAAAAATCTAGCGTCTTGATCTAAATGTAACTGAAGGTTTAAATCAGATCAGAGGTCGATGATTGTCCTAAAGTCACAGAGCTCCCAATCAGTGAGCGCTAAAGGTCTCAGATATTTTATAGAAGAAATGTCATCCTAATATTGCAATATGATGGTTAATCCCTGGTGGGTATGGTGGGTTAATCCCTATTTACCTCAGGTAGTTTTTTTCTAATACAGTCTGTGCAGAATTATTAGGCAAGTTGCATTGAAGATGATTCTTCTTAATGGTCATCAACTATGCTCTGAATCAACCCAAAAGACTCATAAATATCAAAACCTAATATTTTTGGAAGTTGCAGTGTTTTTTTTTTAGATTTGTCTATTTTAGGAGGATATCTGTTTGTGCAGGTAACTGTTACTGTGCAAAGTTTTTTGGCAACTTAATAATAACCAATTATAAACTCATCTCACTTGTTCATTTTCACCAGTTAACCAATAAAACAACACAAAATGTAGCAACCAGTGAGCAATATATCCTCCTTTCTTTACATTGACCCTCCAAAGCCTCCATCCATAGATCCTGTCAGTTGTTTGATCTGTTTATGATCAACATTGTGAACAACATTTTTTCTTGAACGATACCGACTTCTTCCTGAACCACTGCTTGAAGAAGGTGTCTTCCAGAAACTGGCAGTAGGTCTGGGCAGTAGTTGAGCTTCACTCCATCCTCAACCTGAAAAGGTCCCACAACCATACCAGGACCCCACCGCCACCTTACTGGAGCTCTCTGTCCTTTACTGATCCAGCCTGGGGTCCATCTGAACCATCAAGAGTCCCTCTAGTTTCAACAGTCCATAAAACCTTAGAAACATCAGTCAGAAGAGATTTCTTGGCCCAATCTTGACATTTTATCCTCTGTTTCTTGTTCATAGGTGGTGGGTTTTCAGCCTTCCTTACCTCGGTCAAATTCCTGAATATCATCAACAAGCTTGCGACCCTGTTGGCTATTTGCCATAAAACGATTGTTTGGTGACCATTTTTCAAAGTTTGGTCATTTCAAGACTGCTGCATCCCTCTGCAGGACATCTCACAGTTTTTGAATTTTCAGAGTCAAATCTCTCTTTTGACCCATTGAGTTAAAATAAAGGAAGTTGCCATATAATTAAGCCCACCTTCTATAGGGTGCTGATGTCATTAGACCACAGTCCCCGTCACCTGATTTACTTGATTGTTTTTCAAGCCTATTCAGCTTGGAGTATAACAACATGTATGAAAATGATGCTGTTAACAAAATACTCATTCACCCAATAATTCTGCAAACAACTGTATGACTCTCAGTTATTTCCTAACAAACACAATGCAGGTAATGCAGGGTTTATTTTGAAGTCCCAGTGCTTTAGCTACCACTGCCCTGTTTCCCATCAGCACTACTGTGCCTGCTGCCTTGTTTTTGGCAAATATTCTAGTCTGGTTGTTCTGCTGGATGTAATTCCGACCTCTGAGATTGTAGTTTCATTTCTAACACCAGCGATAAATGTGACTCATAGGAGAACAGGGATGTGATCAGAAGGGCCAATCTGTTCTGTATTCTCTGCCTAAAGCCAATGAACTGCTTTTATTCCTCTGTTCTTCAAAAGCGTTTCTGAGTTTACCAACAACAACCGTTTTTACGTTTATATTTATACATTGATCTTCTGTCAACAGTAAAATTTGTCACCCAAAAAAGTGACAACAGTCATCAGAATATGAAAAGCAGAGCTTAGTTTAATATATCATCCTATATACTGAATATGTTCATTATAATTGAGTCATAAGATTACATTTACAAATAATTCTCACATCTCGACATGTGGACCTCTAGAAGGAAATGAACACATCTCTCCTTACTTTACTTTAAAACTAGAGATAGTTTGATCACCAGGGGCTGGATACAAAGAGCATCATATGAGAAGGAAAAACAAATCTATTCAACCTTATTCTATAAAAAACTGATTTCTCTCCTTTAAGGCTCCAATATTAACTTAATTATTAAAAAACAAATGAGCAATGCAGATTGTTCGGTTTATCTCTGGCTCTAAAATGTTTCCAGTATTTCTGCTCCTTATGGGAACATAGCGACGGATGCTCTCATTTACATTGCATATGTTACTTTTTACTTTATTTCTGTTACTCAAGTATTTTGCAAAATAGTTTGATAACACATTTTATTAGTCCACACAAACACCAGCCCAACAATGTAAACATTTGATTTGAATACATGCAAAAAATAAAGTTAGTAATAATTCAAGATATCAGGGAAAACACAATCTTTCCACGTCCTGGGGAGCTGCTTTGGACAGAAAATGTTTTATTCAGTGAGCTGTTTAGATGTGCAGCATACCGGTACATCAAAGAGTTCAAGGCAGTCGCATCCTGCCTCCTCATACTTATGTCCACCAACTAATCTGGAAGAAGGAGAGCCAAAAGTAAAGAGGGCTTTCTTTGGCTTTGCTAATAATAATAGTAATAATAAAAAGCAAAAGACAGAAAAGAAAAAAACATTAATCAAAAAAATGATGCAGTATCTGGAACTGCAGTCCTCATCGGCATGAATGTCGGATTGATTTTGGAGCAGTTTTTATTTTTTTGTAGTCAAGTAAAGTAAGTAAGTAAATAAAGAAAATTGACATATAGATAATGAAATATTGCCTTCAGCATTAAGGAAATGTATTTTCTGTTTTATCCTATCGGCATGTATCCTGTTTAGGCGCCGTCCACTTCATGACGTCTCTGAAATGGATGATGCAGCTTTAACATAGTGTCAGTTGAAGCTGGAAACCAACCACATCTAAAGAGCTCCATCAATTCTGCCAATAGGATTTCTCAAACATTCAGCCAGGTCCTGTTGATAGAAATATATAAAGAAAAAACAAACAACTGAACCTTCTACAAGCTGCAGAGGAAGTTAAACCTTTAATGGGCTTCATGGACGCCTGCAGCATAAATCTGAGCCTTTTTTTTAATCCAAGAAATTCCACCTGCAACCAATTCTTAGATTTTCGATCAGAAATTTGGCTTCTGTTGTATCATCACACAGTCAACATCACGCAGGCAACTTCATCTGAATACCCTTCAGACCGTCTCACCTTCTCTACCCTTTGTTGATCTCGTTCTGACATAAGAGCTTAGAGCAAGTTACCTCCCCACCCTTCGCCAAGGTTGATTGTTATCAGAGAATCCTTTTATTTAAATAATCAAACATCCTTATTTGCTTCTAAATCACAAGGCATTGCATCAGAAGGGATCAACCTAAACTTTCCTCCCACTCACAGATTGTTTTACAGGATTTCCTCACTGAAAACAGAAACAGGGCTAATCCTTCTGATATGTCCATCAGTACGAAATGCTTAAAGTAGGGGTGTCCCGATACAATAATTAGTATTTGGATATCAGTCCGATATTAGCCAAAAAGCTTATATTGTATCGGCTTGCATCTTAAATCTACAATTTTGACAGGCTAATAGAAAAATTCAGTGGTTTAAAAAAATGTTGTTATCTTTTGTTCTCTGTTTTAGTAATATCAGTTCATCAAGCTTTTTTTTAACAGTCTACAATAAAAAATACGTATTAAAAGCAAGTAAATTCATGCTGATAATGTATCAGGTCCATGTTAGAATTTCATCCATTCTTAAAACTAATATCAGTGCTGTATTGGAAATGAACTAGTTGTTTTGCCAGAGGACAAGTCTTTGCTTAAAGACTACATGATCCTCTCTAAATTAGATTTATTTAATAATAACTTTTTTTTTATGTATATCACCAGGTAGTAGCATTAACTTATACTTCTCCTCTGTAGTCATTTGACATTTAGTCCCTCATTTCAAGGGGCCAGAATTTTCTTCAAACCTTTGAAATAGTGTTAATAGTTTCACCATAAAGTGAGAATAAACGTGCAATAAATACTTATGCTTTGTTTAAAATACACACAGGTCAACTACTCTCCACAATCATTTTGAGCATTTTATGTATACGGATTGAATACTATGAGGCCCTCAATATATAACAACCATGACTTTAAGCTCCTTCTCTGTGCCTCTTGCTTTTCATGCACCTGTAGATTCTCTCAGACTCCCTGTGGATCTGTTTCTGTGCACTCATGTCAAATCTCATCACTTTTAGGATGGACCCAACCTGAGAAAGCAGCAAGTAACACCAGCAAATCATCTTTAGGCTAATTGCTGTTGTTTTAAAGAGTTAAAAACTGGTTAAGTGAAATTATCATAGAATGACTTTGTTTAAAACAACATATTCTGACAGAGGTGGAAATATGCTCTAAAATAATCATTAACATTAGATTTGGATCTTCCTCTAAACTAGGCTAACATTAGCTCCACTAGGCTAACATTAGCTCCACTAGGCTAACATCAGCTCCACTAAGGCTAACATCAGTTCTACTAGGCTAGCATTAGCTCCACTAGGCTAACATTAGCTCCACTAGGCTAACATCAGCTCCACTAGGCTAGCATCAGCTCCACTAGGCTAACGTTAGCTCCACTAGGCTAACATCAGCTCCACTAGGCTAACGTTAGCTCCACTAGGCTAACATCAGCTCCAATAGGCTAACATTAGCTCCACTAGGCTAACATTAGCTCCACTAGGCTAACATCAGCTCCACTAGGCTAACATCAGCTCCACTAGGCTAACATTAGCTCCACTGGGTTCAATGAAATCTTGTTTATAATTCTAATCAGTTTCCAGCTACTGTTAAGAATTTTCCCTTTTGTGTCCAGCATTGTGTTCATAAAATTGTCCTTTAATTAACTATTTAACTAAGTGTTTTCCAACTGTGTTTTACAGATCATTCTCTTCAGTTCATGAGGTGAGTTTACCTCTGGAACGATGAGAGAGGATGCATTTCTATTGGTCTGCATGGATGTTAGCAACAACGTTTTAACTGGTCAATGTGTGCAGCAAGAGCAAGTGTTTGTATAGTGCTTGAAATGAATAAATTGTGATCTGTAAAACACAATTTAAAAAAGGATTGCAACTGCAAAACGCAGTCTAAAAAACAGAAATTTAAAGACAAACAAATAAAAAACTCAAAATGTGTAAAAAGAAATTTAGAAAAATAAAATTTGAAAAATTAAATAAAAAAATAAAACATGAAAAATGTGTTAAAAAAGGACCATTTAAAATAAACTCAGTGAAAGCGACAAACTTATTCTTAAAATCCTTTTTACTTTTGTTGTGCTAACATTTTTTACATTTTTAACATTTTTTAACATTTTTTTTTACCAAATGTGTTCATTGCTTTCAACAATGAATAAAAAAGTCATAATTTTACACCTACATTGTAAAGATCTATCCCTCTTTCCAATGCTTCAACAAAATGACATGTTGTCCAGTGGTACTTTATACTATTTTTAAATTGTGTAGTTCTATCTGATCTGATGCCTAAACCCAATCTGCGAATGGCCGTTCCACTGGGTCTGGTAGAAATGGACATGTGCAATCACACTTCAGAAAGTGTGGCATTTTTCTATGCCAAGGGAGTCAAGTGCATTTTTACTGAGGGTCACTTCCTCTCATCAGGTCTTTAAAATGGTGAATTGCAGCTGTACGAATCAAAGTTTTGATATAATTATTTAATTTAGAAAGACTCCACTGCTCTGATAGTTAATCCTGTTTATTTAGCGGTTTTACCACTTTGTACTCATTAGAAGAACATATTCCTTGACTTTAAAACATCATGTGCCTCGGTTCCGGAAGATGGCGGCGTAGCAAGCGGTCGACTTCGTTGAGCTGCGCACCATATATTTTATATCTGAGCAGAATACCAACCTCTTACTACGACTATCCAACTAAGTGTGGTAATACAACGCTGATAAACACTCTTCCGACTCACTGCAGCGCAATGCCGCCCAAAATCCTAAAAAAAACTAACAAAACCTGCGAATTAGAGTCTCAACTGGCTGACACAGGTAACATGGCTAACACAGAGCTAGCTGCTAAGCTGCCAGCGGCTGTTGGGGCCATTACACTTGATCCTGCTCTCCGCCAAGTTATTGAGGAAATCACTGGGAACATTTCATTAGTTATTTCCTAGAAAGTAGACATTCTGACTGAAATGCTTAAGAGCCAGGCCACGGAGATAAAGGAGCTGGCCCGACGCACTACAGATGCGGAGGACAGGATTGCAGCTCAGGAGGACGCCCTGGACCAGGCTACGGCCCGCATAAAAAAGTTGGAGAAAGAGGCCCTCACTATGGCACAACGAATTGATGATATTGAAAACAGAGGCAGGAGAAAGAACATTTGGGTGCTCGGTTTAAAAGAGGGCATAGAAGCTGGCCCTGGAGCCCTAAAATTTTTTGAAAAATGGCTGCCCGGATTTCTACAAATCGGAACCAAGAATGGCCGGATCAAGCTCGAGAGGGCGCACCGCACACTGGCTCCACAGCCCGGGCCTACACAGAGACCAAGACCGGTGCT
>JAUZNJ010029624.1:0-15306 GCA_034780135.1 Jordanella pulchra
ACTTTTGGTCCCTTGAAAAAGAGGAGGCTATGCATTACAGAGCTATGACTCCTAAACCCTTTCTCCGATTTGGATGTAGAAACTCTCATATTGCAGCTGGGAGTGTGCACTTTCAGCCCATATTACATATACAGTATAATTGTATTTCTCAACATGTTTTTGTAAACAGCTAAAATAACAAAACTTGTGTCACTGTCCAAATATTTCTGGCCCTAACTGTATATTACTTGTCAGAAAATGTAAAAATAAAGCCACTTCTTTATTATTCATTTGGAAGCTCAAAAGATATATACTGCACCTTGCATTCTTTATTATGTTGTAATACTGTATATATGTGATATTTAAACATTTAGTTTGTTTAAAAAACCCTCAGAATGTTATAAAAACCATAATGAAGGATTTGAAAATGTAAATTCAGTAATAAATAGGTGTAAATCTAGAAATAAAATAAACAAAGCACCAGTTTGATTTAATCAGAAATTGAACATTAACATCCTCATCTCTTTTTGCTTATCTTCTTAAATTATGGATATGCCTGTTTTAATGTCTAATAAAGGAAATATCATATTTAATCAAATTTCAATTTAAGAGGCCTTCATAAGTTTGTTTGGTTGGTGAATTAAATGTTAATAGATTAAAAGATACATGTTGATAAATACTAATTAATTAAAAGATATGCAGGTTTTATTTCATTTATTGGAGGCTAAATTAGGGTAAAATGTTTAAGACATGACTCAACAAACTTTCAAAAGTTGGAAGATTGAGTTGGACTTGAAAAACGCCTCTAAAAGTAAACTCAGCATGAATTTTTTCTTTAAATACTATGATACCTTTGTAAAGGAAATTGGATTTTTGAGCATTTTGTAACTGAATGTTATTCAATGTCATTGGTCACACCTGTACTACTATTTAAACTGTGAATATACGTGTATACAAACCACTAAATCATCGTAAGGAACAGGTAAGCCCTCGCTAATTAATGAATTTGTCAGCTTAAATTTATGCAGCTCTGCCAGCTAAATAGATTTCATCCACCTGTTAACTGGAATTGATAGCCGTAACACTGTGTGAATACAGACAGTCCAGAGGGTCTCTAAGTTAATCTCGCTCCTCCCCATTCAAAGGAGCCAGATTATGTTATTTAGGTATCCATATTCATATGCATCCATCTGAATGAACACCATCCACGGCTAACTGAAAGACCAATCAGCTGCAGCTCCAGGATGTGTTGCTCAGGCAGGCTTGAAGAATTTCCAGCTGGCAAGAGAGCTCAGCAGGATTCCCCAAAAGGTACAGAGTATGTAGAGCTGCTTGTCTTATTGCCACTTTAAATAAAGAGTGTAGAACACAGTATGGATTTATCTGCTGCCTATATCAAATAAACAACTATATTTACACATTGGAATAAAATATTTATAGTAATTTATGACTGTTTAAAAATTCAATGATGCTGAACAAGGTTGTTGTTCATTTTCTTGTCTTTTTCGTGTGAACAGTCTTTTTCAGTTTCAGTCAGGGGTACAGTTTTCAAGTTACTGAAATGTTACAAAATTAAATGTAGAGAAATATCTCAGAGATAGATGTTATTGTCAGACATGAAGGCTACTAATTTTTACCAGGTCTGAAAAATAAGACCAAAGCCAATAGAAATTATAGCACCCCCACTCACTTCTTCAGAGCCTATTGTGTTCTGTCATTAAATAATAAATAAACCTTAGGTTCCTGGTTTCTTGTCTGAAATTGCTCCCATAAAATTTTAACAGTCTCAGCAACAAACAAAGGTGCTTTTTCAAAAAGTATGGATGTTTTAAGTGGAGATTTGCCATTTAAACCATGCATAATCTGCTTTAACATCCCCCATGTCATTATTTATAAGTCATTGTTGATCCCTTTTCATCTAAACACTGTTGTAGAAAAAAATATAATCTTATATTGGTACTTTTGTATAAAAAGGGTTTAAATGTACACCCCCTCTGTCTGTAATCTTTTCTCATAAAATTCCCAGGAGCACAATTTTACTGTATAGAATAACTGAAAATGGATTTAAAAGCTCCATATTACTGGAAATACTAACCTCATTATTGTTGTTAACATCATGCTAGAGTTTTATTTTGATTCACTGCAAGGTAAACTCCTCCACAGATACAGCATCTTTGCTGCAGTGGGATAACTTATTTCTGTGACTGACAGAAGCTGGTAGTAACAATCATCTGACTGATGTGGAAAAGACCTTGGGGGCCAAGATGACTTTGGGATGCTAAATACAGCTTTCTAGTTGCAGACATACATTTATTACAGCCAGAGGCAGCACAGAGGCATGGACGGGCTCAACAAATGGCATTTGGGCACAGTTAAAACTAGGTCAGATGATACACCTACATTTATATTCAAGCTCCAAGACCTCTCTAATACCTGCAGAAATACTCGGATGACTCTGCAGTCATTGGGTGCATCAAAGAGGGACAAGAAGCTGAGTACAGAGAGCAGCTTTGTGGCATGGTGTGGAAACAATCATCTAATCCTGAATGTGAAAAAACAAGGGAGATGATTGTAGATTTCAGAAGAAACAGGAACAAATACAATCCTGTAAACATCGTGGGAGAAGAAGTGGTGGAGGAGTAAAAATACTTTAGTTTTCACCTGGACAACAAACTCGACTGGAGTTACAATTATGAAGCCATCTATAAAAAAGTACAGAGAAGACTGTACTTCCTAAGGAAGCATTTGCAAAAGATGCTACATAGCTTCTATAAGTCTGTTATGGATAGTGTGATCTCTTTCTCCATCATCTGCTGGGGAAACATCATCAGAGCAAATGACTTAAAAAAAAAGCTCAACAGTTTGGATTTGTAATATGAAACACTGTATAGTATTATGCTAAACCAAGGACAGACAATGACTTTTGGGCCTAGTACAAAACTAATCCTCAGACTTAGTGATCTTTATTTGTATCCATTACTCTGAGCAATACACAGTTTAAAAAAATAAGTATTTCAACACCATGTGTTCTTGCAAGTTCTTCCACTTACAAATCATGAAGGGGTTTGACATTTTCATCTTAAGTGAATACCTGCTGTAAGAGCCATAATCCAAAAAGAATTCAAATTAATTTAAAAAGAAATTAAATAATTTATTTGCACTGTACTGTACTGCTTCAAATAAATATTTGAACACCTAAAAATATGTAAAACTTCTGACCCTCAAAGAACTGTTTGTCTGCCTCTAACATGGAATTCCCACATCCTCCCGCTCCAGACCACTTGCGCAAAGCAAACCTACAGCCTCCGCGGTTCCTCCCGTTCATCTCCGCTCTGAGTTCCTTGAAGCTCGAAGAGGGCATGCGCATACAAGATAATGAACGCTTAATTTAATAGGACTATGATCTAATTAAAACTTACCACTGGCCTCCAGCACAGGGACAGTTTATGTCCAAACCTTTTCTTTTCATTGTGTGTCTTGTGTAATAAATATATCCAGCATCCTACAAACTGTGTTTGTTCTCTACGTCCACATTCAGTTTCTCTTCATCCATACCTGTGAGAAGATGTTGCTCTTGCAAGTTGTGAGATACTCTCTTGCAAGTACAGTGACTGGATTTAAAGAAAATTTCAGCCTTTAAGCATAAAATAAAAATAAATAATTTGATCAATATCATAAACCTGCCTCCTTGTATGCAGAGGGCCCAGTAATTTGCATCCCATAATTAAATAAAACGATCTTCTTTTTTGGGAATATTTGAAATTGCTTTAATTTGTTGAAGGAAGCATCATGCTTTTTCTTGAGATCGTACAGGACCACTGCACTGTATTACGGAGGCGATTACTGTGAGTGTGGCCATGTATTACAAAATTTTGGGGAGCAACCTCCTGTCCTCGGTTAGAGCACTGAAGATGGGATGTATATAGGTCTTCCAATATGACAAGAAGCATATCAAGGTGCTGGAGTGACCTAACTCCAAACCTAAACCTTATAGAAAATCTGCAGAGGGAGCCCGAACTCTGTGTTTCTCAAAACTAGCTGATCTAAAAAAACGTCTGTGAGGAGGAATAATACAAAATCCCTGCTGCAATGTGTGCAAACTTTGAAAAAAAAAAAACTACAGGAATCGTTTGACCTCTCTAACTGCAATGGCTCCTGCACTAAATATTAATACTGGTTTTCACTGGTGTCTTAATACTTATTTGCAGTGGGAACATGCAACTGAATTATTGAAAAAACACAAATTGTGATATCTTGATGTTTACTGTTTGGGTGATTTCTCTCACACTGGACATACACGTCAGATGAAAATATCAGACTCCTCCATGATTTGTAAGAGACAGAACTTGCAAAATCGCAGGGTGTTCAAATACTTACTTTCCTCGATGTATATTACTATGTCCGGTGTGGTGCAAAACCACACACCTGTGAATTTTGGATACACATTAAGTGTGAATTTTGATTCTTCTTTTTGTGGTTCTGTCAATTTCTTTCGCACTGTGTTTTGTTGTACCAAATGTACAGTCTGTACATTTTTACAATCACAATGGATATTAGGTCAATGATACCAAGTTATCTTTCAGTTTTAGTCTACAGTCCTGTCCCGTTATGCATTAGAAATCTGGTCTAGGTGCCAGTGTCTGCTGTTGCATGCAGACTTGGTTAAACTCCTATTCTATGCAGGAAAAAAAAAATACCAGTGGAGGTGATAGATGGATGTACACGGTGGTAAGAATGCAACGCAGTAGGTCTTCACTGCATAGATGATGTTTTATTGATCTCTCCCTGGGAAATAGGGTCTCCACATATCTTCCAACTATGGGAAGACATCAAAACTGATGGCTATCTACAGCCATATGCATCAAACAAGAATATGTTCAGATATGCCACATTCATCAGACTAAAATAAATGTTTTTATTTAGCTTTAAATCGTGTATTGGAGAGGGCTTTTAAATGTCAGCCCTAATGTTCTATTTCATCCTAAAATTATTTCTTTTCATGTTTTTAAATTATCATAGTTAACAGGCATAAAGGCCTATATAGGAAATAGCAGTAATTTTCTTAGACTCCAAGACTTACTCCAAGACTCTTTTCTGGCTACTCTCTGGAGACATTTATTATAACTCTTATAGGACATATGTAATGCATTTAAATCCTTTTATATCATATTTAAATAATTTCGTTTTAGTCTTTATAAAGCTGAACTGTAATGCTTTGTACTGAATTTATTGTTTTTGTAGCTCTTCAGCCATACATTTTATAAATTTTCAAATATGCCTCTTAAGCTTGATTTACGCTTGATTGCGGTGCAAGGTTGTTGCGGCCATCCATCCATCCATTCAGACGAGAGGCGGGATACACCCTGGACAGGTCGCCAGTCTGTCGCAGGTCCGTGGGGCCAAATTACATAATTTTAGCACCCACCCCTTCATGCTGCATCCTTGTGGCCTGTTTTTCTGCATTGTGCACCTAAAAAAATTTACAAATTTTGGACAGCTCCACTTGGAAAACTTTCGGACAAGCAACAACTCATACTGGTGAGTGTTGGCAAATCTAAAAATCTACAGATATCTTATGATTTGATCCATAAATATCACTAAGATTAACATATTGTGAATACATTTTGAAAGGAATTATATCACTTTTTAATGACCCAAAGGGGATTTAAAATGTTGGAAACAGCTGTGCTTTTTACCTCTACATGTTGTGTGGTTTTGTAAATTCTCTATCACCTTAGAGTTTGCCAGAATATTAGATACAGGAGGGAAAATCACACAGTATATTGAGCATAAAAAACTGCAGAAATTGTGTATGCTCATCTTATTTCCACGCATGACATGTACATTGGTATTACTGAGCTTTTAGGCATCTCATTTTGCTGCAGTCTAAATTAATGCATAAGGCTCTTCACACCTACAGGTTGCGGAGCATTGTATTCCGCCCCTTTGGGCATATTTGCAATTTGATAGGAGAGGTAAAATAATTAAGTGTCAAAGGAGTTTCTTAATTTTTAAATATCTATTAGAATCTAACAGAAGAACATAAACTTTGTTTTTCAAACATAAAATCCATTTTGAACTGTAACAATTCACCATTTTTGTGAGGAATGGTTTTCAGCTGTTTTCACTTGTCTCCTCTTCTGTGTGAACATATTAGCTGACACATGATGAAGTTGACTACTCTATAAATTCTTTTATTCTGAATGGTTGCTGTGAATTTATTCCATATGTGTTACTTAGTGGTTTGACCATTATCTCTTGAATTACACTTTCATTTGTTTTTCTAACACACAGGACAACTTGTGATAGATTGAAAGTTATTTGACTAAATATAAAATACTATACAATTTAATGCATTTAAGTGCATAAAAAGTCTCAAACTGGATAACTGTGGACCTTCTAAAGCCTGAACTATTCTTGTGGTACTGTTTACAAATGCAGAACAGGCCATATTTGTTGAAACAGTAAAAAAAGCATAAGAATATCCGATCATCAGACAATGTTGGAAATACTTGGTTCTATGTCCTATCAGAGATGATCATGTTATGAGTAAAATTTCAAATTACTCCAAGATAAACAATCAAAAAAGGTAGATGACATCAGTAAGAGTGTGTCCAGTGTAAAACAAGTAATACAACCATAGCCTGGTAGGCCACTCAGTGTTTAAAAAAGGCATTACTCTGAAAGCAACACAAATGGGTAAATGGGGAAAAGCCATCTGGTCTAAAGAAACTAACACTGACATTAGGCCATAATGAGTACTATTATATTTTGAAGAAAAAGCAGAAGCTTGCAAGCCTAAGAACACAAACCCAATTCTGAAGGAAAGGGTAGGGTGGCAGCGTCATGTTGTGGGAGTATTTTTACTGTAGTAAACTGGTGGATGGCATAAAATAGATGTCACAAGGAAGGGAGAATTTTGTAGACATGCAGAATCTACAGTTCAAGACATTGCATTGAATTTAAAGCTGGCAAAAATGGTGTTCAGTATGCAAAATAACTACAACATACAGTAGCTAAAATCGTTTCAAAGTGACCTGAGGACGGAGGTCATTACAACATTTTTTTCTTGGTCCCATGTAGATTTTTGGGGATCTAAAATTGTGTGGGAAAGCAAAGCAGCTTAGTGTGATTTACTGTGAAGTAAAAAATAAACAAAAAATAACCAAGAATGATATGTGCATTTTCATTAGTTATGTACATTTATTCCAACTAGTGGCACCATGTTGAAGCTCTAATGCATGATTACTTGATTTTTTCTTTTTTTTTCACAGGTCTTGATGCTTCTGGTAAAACTATTTACATCAGTTTCAATAATCTATTCCGTCTCTGCACCCTTCAGCACAAAGTATTTAATGTCTTCCAAACTTGGCAATTAACATAGACATATCACAACACTATAGACTTTCAAGTGGTTAATAAGGGATTAAAAGCAAACCCTGATTGATACATTTGACTTCTGATGTTCTATTCTTTGCTACCATACTTCATATACATCCAGGCTAAGCTTTTTTTTTTTTTAAGTGATGCTTTACGATGCTGACACTAATCCCTCTATAGTCAAAATCATTCAGTTATTACAAATTAGATCTTGAAGACCAGCCATGCATACTAACACCAGAAACAGTCTACCCTCTTTAAACAATTAATGAATGCTGCGTGTACTTAATGTGTATCCAATTTGGTTTACACAAAAAGTAGACAACGAATTCAAAGATAAATACATTTGCAACTATAGAACAATATTAAAACAAATATATTTATTTCATAAAATTGCTTTTTATCTGAAAATGTCAGTCATTTAATGATTGTGTCTAACAGAGACCTCGTTTTGAATGAATCACCACCTTTTTTTCCATAAAACAGCAGGTCTGAGTACAATGGAAATGAGAGAAAAATTATCCTATCCTAGTACAAGGTAAGCAATCATCTTGTAATATTGTACAGAGCTTTAATCTCTCATCTAATCAGATTACAGCGATTAAATTTATAGTTGTTCTTCAGAATTTAGTTTTATTTAATTCAGCAAAAACATGCCATATAAAGGTCTGCAAAACAAATAAAGATCTGCAATAGGTTACTCTAATAATTTGCGTCTTTCAGCTTCCTAATTTTGTCTAATGAGAACATTAAAACAACCTAAGATGCTTTTTCTGTTCTTGGTTGAACTACAGAATTCGGTGACCCGGAAATTCTAATCTTTCCTCTTACTGCCTTCTACTCCATCACCAATGCAAACAGAAAGGGATAATCTGAGCGAGGATTAATCTGAGATTAGTTGTGCATCCTGTGTGTTACGTGCAGTGTTGAGTGAGAGCTAAATTCTCAGCCACAGTTTGTTGATGACAGAAGGCAAGGCAAATGGGACGAAACTGAGGGACATGAAGTAATGAGACAGGTGGACAAGAACATAATTGACAGCTAAAAGACCTTACCTTCAAAAAAAGAAAAGCAAAAACAGAGGAAGGCACAAAAAGAAGCTGACAAGAGGCCCAGCCCAATTTCTTGACATGACTCAACACCACTTAAAATAAATACCAGCAACTTCTTTCTGTCAGATAATAACCTTGAGGTAACATTAAATAAGCTACGAAAGTCCTACTTTTTATTATTTCCTTTATCTATGAGACCCAAACAAGAAGATTTTTAAAAATAATTACTGATCTGTGCAAAGGCACTGATTGGTGATTTCAATTAACAATCTGAAATTCATGATCAAACATGGTGTACCGTGAAATGCAAGTTTTTTCACTGGGTTTTTCTGGATTGTATTTTATATTTTTTTAGAATAAAGTTTCACTCTATACCTTACTTCAATATACCAGGATAGTTTTTATTGTAAGCTTCACTTTGTTTTACCCCCAATTTACTATGGCTGTGGTTCCTCTCATGTGAAAACTTTGCAGTCAATACCCACTCCTTTTAGGTCAACATGTGCATTTGTCCTACCTCCACAGGGCGAGAGAGGGCAGCGGTGTGCGTGTCGCCATTATGTTTGGGCACAAACAGTCTGTTACAATTGAGACAAACATCCTAATTCTCCAGGAATCTTTTATATCTTAAATTCCTAGTTTTAATGCATAGTCTGTTAAGGAAAAATCCAAAAGACGTTTGTGCACAGCTAATTGTGTGAGTGGTGGCATTCAGGAGTGTGATTTAACTTTATTTAAAGTTATTCAGTTGATTCGGTGCAAAATTTAATAAAGTATTATATCATGCAAAACACGACACAACCAACATGATTAAACCTCTCTGGACTTATGATAAGAGTGCCCAGACTTTGATTTGCTGTTCCAGTATCATGCTATGGTATACCATGCTATTGGTATCCCCAACTACATTTTTTCCCTCTGAAATGGACCCCACCCCATATTCAGAGGAAGAGCAGAGACTTTTTTAGCCATTTTGTCTTGAATAAAATCAAGACAATTGTGGATTTTTGAAGTAAGAACAAGCATACCGTGGTCATTAAATCAAGTACTAGTATTTTTGGCACCGTGTGCATGTTCCAGGTCCTGTTATAATATTATATTTGAATCTTCCTAAAGTTTAGTCAGTTGCAGGAATCGTTTAGTGCTTGGAAATTTCCTGGTAGATGGCTGCATTTACTTTGGACCTCAGAAAACGTAGTGGACCAAAACCAGCAGATAAAATGGCACCCCAAACCATCACTGTGGAATCTTTACGTCAAACCTCAAAAGCTACTTGGACTCTGTGCCTCTCCTCACTCTCCAGACTCTGAGACCTTGATTTCCAAAGGAAATCTAAAATTTGCTTCTATCAATGAACATCATTTTGCACCACTCAAGCAGTCTAGTCCTTTTAGCCCAAGCCAGATGCTTCTTACACTGTCTCTTGTTCAAGAGTGGTTTTGACACATGGAATACGACAGCTGAAACCCATGTCTCTGCATATGTATGCAGGTGGTGGTTCTTAAAGTACTGACTCCAGCAGTAGTCCACTCATTGCAAATTTTCCCCTCACTTTTGAATAGGTCTTCACAAACCTATCCAGGGTGTGGTCATCCGTTCTGCTTGTACACTTTTTTTTCTACCACATCATTTCCTTCCTTCCACCTCTTTGTTAATGTGCCCTGACACATTAATCTGTGAACTACCAGCCTCTTTAGCAATGACCTTTCGTGTCTTGTCCTCTTTGTGCAAGATGTCAGTGGTCGTCTTTTGGATGACTGTCAAGTCAGCAGACTTTCCCTTGATCGCGCCGCCTACAGAACTACACCGAGAGACCTTTTATAGACCTTTGCAGGTATTTTGAGTTAATTCACTGATTAGAGGTGCCAAGTCTCTTTAATATCGGACCTTTTTAGGAAACTCAAATTTTCTGACATAACGAATTTTGGGTTTTCGTTAGTTTTCATTTATGATGGTCTAACTTCAAAGAAATAAACACTTGAAATACTGCAGTCTGTGTGTAATGAATCAATATAATATACAAGTTTCACTTTTTGAAAGGTATTACTGACATAAATAAAGTTTTCCGCTTATAATCACTTTTTCATTATATTCTAATTATATGACCAGCACCTGTATCTGGGTGCCAAACAAAACTAGAAACTAGTTAGTTTAAACATTTTTTATGTCGCTCTTCTAATGATTTTGGTCTGATTTCTGCAATGACCATTGTTTTTTATTGTGCAATCTGTGCACATTTCTCAGAGCTTTGCAGTAGATGCATATAAGAGAGCTTGCAATGTATATATTAGGACTTACAGTCTGCCCCTCACTGGTGGGTGTGCCCTCCGTGCATCTGCCTACCTTGTGTCCCAGGAGCTGGGGTGCTTTTGGATATCGGGGGCTTGTGAGAGTCATCTCTTGTCTGTCCTTGGCCTTTAAGGGCGAATCTGGGACCGGACACACCTGCTGTTGAGCGCCCTTTTCTACTGAAGAAGCTTTGTAAATCCTTTATACACTGCATGCCCATGCAAAAATACCAAGGAAATTTGGTTCCAGGTGTTCACAGATACACACTAATACTAAATACTAAGCTCTAGCTACAGATTTATATCAGCCAGATTAATATTGTATAATCAACATTGATTTTGGTTTTGTGTTTTGTTGTTATGTTCTCTATTTTCTTTCTGTTTCGTACGGGTGTGGAAGCAGACTCCTAGGGGTTACTGTATATCTTCTGTGTTGTCTATTTTTGCTGTATTGTTTTATTTTATTTTTTTCTCTTTTGACACTCTCTTTCCTGTCTCCAGAAGCGGCGCCTGGCCCCCTCCCTGAAATCTGATTGGTAACCCCCAGGTGCCACTCAAGATGATTGACAAGTCAGACACCGCACATCTTTTCAATAGGAGCCAGCTGCATTTTAGAATCTGTGACGCATATTGACTGCTAAATCCTTCATGTTGGTGCTATGTACCACAAAGCGTTGTAATCCACCTTACTATAACAAAAAGAGGCAGATTTGGCACTATAGGAAACTTTTGAAGCTACCTGAAAGCAGTAGCTTTATGTCACTTTAGTTGTAAGTAGCTTTAGTTGCTCCCTCCATAGATATAAATATTAAAGGCTAAATGTCTAATGGCGCAAACTCCAACATCCTCACAGGTGGCCATCTTACCACAGTCAGTAGTTGGGACCGGATGTGTTGAACAGAACAGGAGGTGAGTTATCTGAACATAGTATAATACTCATATCTCGCTAAAAACGTCACTGATTTACACACAGTTTGGTTTTTTACAAACGTTATTAACGTGGTTATAGTTTTGAGTGGTTGAATCTGTTTAAAGTGCAGCTTTATAAAATGTAATTGTGCTAGGCTTGCAAGCCTAAGTTACTCTAAATAGTTGTCAAGGCTGAGACCAGCTAGGTTTTACTGAAACCAACAGCGATTTCAGGACAAAGTTGTACTTTGTCTACATTGCAATCTTATTGATGTTTGCCTGGGAAGGATTTCCCAAAACCATAGGTGCAATTTTCCATTGCTGAACAATTTGCTTTACTATGTATATCTATAGCTCCTTCTGCCAATTACTATTGTAAACAGGTACTTACTTATTTTGGTCATATGAGGTTACTTCCTTCCAATTCTGGAGGGACTTTAATAGATTCCCCCCCCCCAAAAAAAAAAAAAGTCTAGCTCCATCACTGCCTGTTTCTATCTCTTTCTCTCTCCCCTTAGTTCTTATCCACTCTTTCCTTCTCACCTACATTTCTGTCTCCTTGTCTGATGTATATGATTTGACTCCCTAAATAATTTTCAATGAGGTTTCATATACAAGCTGAACCCTATGGCCGAGTCATAATGGTCTGCTTGTGAAAGCAAAGCTGTTGGGCTATCATCTAGCTCTGGGACATCTATTTCCAGAGCCATATTAGCAAAACAGGACACACACAAATACGCACACAAGGACTTACAGTCTTTAACTTTAAACAAATATCTTTCATCCCTCTTAGTAAAATTAGTGAATAATAAATGTTTAGTTTCTTAACAGAAATGTAGATCTTTTTCAAACCCTCTGTGTTCAAAGGAACGTTACGTAATAATGAAGTAATACTTTGGTCAAAACCTTTTAGTTGCTTTTTTGGACAAAGGACTGTGTATGTCTTTTTCCTCATTGTCAACCTCATATTGTATGAAAGGGCAACAGAAAAGGGCCTAGAGTTTCTGTGTGGAGGTATATGCAATACATCAAATTCTGACATCTAATAAAAAATAGCTATGTTCATCTATAAGGATTGACAACAAGACCGAGCTTAAGAAATAGAAAAAGTAAACTGTTCTAAAATGAACTCCCATTACAGGGCTTCTTAAACAAATGCCCCATCCATTATGAATATATTTGGACATCATTATTTTTTAAGGGTGAGGCATGGCATTTTCTTTGTGATTTACCAATTATTTAAATAAGAAGTTTATAAAAGAAATCTTGATGCATCAAAATCCAGGAGAGAACCAAAAATGTGACTTGTTTACATTAATTCAATTGATTGAAAGGAGACTGAGACAATCCTTTTCTGATGGATGCTTGATTTTAGCAACCATCAGACCATTTCGTTATCATTTATCATGTTAAATAGACTGGAAATTTTAAAAAATGAACCTAACTAAAAAAAAAAAAAAAAACTATTTCCAAAATGTTGAAACAAGTTTATTAAAAGTTATGAAAGTTTAAACCTCAACGCAACCTGTAATGTGTATTAAATTTTTGATTTGAAATTATATATAATTTTTAATTAAATTATGGTTTGATTAAAACTTTATTTCCAATTAGTGTAAACAATTGTGTCACTCCATGATAAAAACAAAGGAATAGTTGGCCAGCATATGGGAAAACGCACACATACACAACAAGCATGAAGGTTTCATAAAGCATTAAATGAGTAGAATAGTGTGCAAGGACAAAAATCGGCAAATCAACACAATTTTAAAGACACACTCAACCATGCACACACAGTCACTCACTGTGTGACAGTTGTGGCCATGCAGGGGAAAATGTCAGTCTCTTTGTCAAGCAGACGAGCCTGACAGAATCAATTAGCAGGCAGGGAGAATGGAGAATACTGGATTCAATTAAACTGACAGCTTTCCTCGTAGGCGCCCCACTCACTGGGGCCATTATTCAACCTGAGTGTGTTTGAAAGAAAAAAAGACAAGAGTGAAAAGTCAGTCTATTTGTGCATCTGTGTGTGTGCTTATAAAGAAGAGTGAGTGTGAGGCTGTCTGTGCTCAACTTGAGGATGAACTTGTTGGTCTCAGTGTACCCTCGTGCTGTCGCACTCTATTAGGGATTTAGACTTACACAAATATGGGGAAAATGACATACCTTCTTCAGCTGTCTCCTCTAAACCACCATGTTAATGACTCAAACAGCAGCCTCAGTACCAATACAGGGAAATCACAGATGGATTAGCATTGCAGCATTTAAAGCTTTTTGACACTGTTTTCCTATACAGAGATCCAGGTACATTTTTCTACTGGTCTTTGTTGCAGACAGATTTACAATACATATAAGTGGTGTTTGGGGGAATATTAATGGCTTTGCCAGGAGCTGACTAATAACAGCACAACCTAGGGGAAAACATTCACATATTTTAGAACTCAATAATGAAAATACTGCTGAGGATATACATTATGTATATATGCATGAAACAGCAGCTGATACCGATAAGTGAGTGGGAGCTTTATTTATTTTTACTGTTATTGTCCACAGAGAAATTATATCGTCCATCTGTGATTAGTAGAGCTTGTTAAGATTTGTTATTTATTTAATTTATCTTTAATTAATACATACACTGTTTAAAAATGTGTTTTTTTGTCTAAAATCAAATCTGGCTAAACCTTTAAACAATCTTGTGTTTCTTATTTCACTTAGTTTGTTATATACTTGTCTTTTATCTCCTACAGTAAACATGACAGCTCCACCAGTTGGCCTGGCTTGGAAAGGTATTTAAACTTTACCTTTGAACAATTATAAATGCTAACTTTTTTAGGTTATTTGCTCACTAGATGAGTCTTTAGTGTCCCCAAAGTATGAGATTTTCCACAAGTAACTATTATTTTAGAGCAACCTAAATGCATACATGGACAATTAAAGGCCCTATACAGATGGCTGAATGAGTGGAACAAAGTCACAAAGGACACCCAGCTTCTTATTCAAAGCAATCATATCTGGTTTCCAACAAAGCTAGAGCAATTCCATTTTCTGGCCATTGTACAACCTTTTTTTAGGTTGCACTAATTTTGTTCTACTCTGTTAAAGTAATGGTCAAAATTTGCTTTTTGGAAAGGCTCAAATAATTTATTTTTTCTTTGCTTATTAACAAATAAATCTGTTATAGCACAGGTGTCAAAGTGGTTCCAGAAAGGGCCTTGTGGCTGCTGGTTTTCTTTCCACCCAAGCAGTACCACACCAGAGTCCATTCATCTCATCCAGTGAGTCTAGTCTTTAGGTCTTGATGGGATGAATGGAGTCTGTTGTGCTATTGCTTGGGTGGAAAGAAAACCAGCAGCCACACAGACCCTTCTGGAACCACGTTGACACCCCTGTGTTATAATGATGGTTGCAAGTGGAAAGAAATTCTTCTAAGTCATTTACACAACTACTAACAATTTGGATTTAGACCACATAATTGTGGAGCTATAAATGCTAAGAAGGGAATAGTCCAACAGACTCACCTTTTCACCTTTATTTACAAATTTTCTTTGATGCTTTGTAACTGGAAGACTCATTTGTGCCCAAGCTTTAGTGTCATGATGGCGGTTGTTTGGTGGGTGGTGAGGTAGAGGCAGGATCAGGTTGTAGTGGAAAACAAGAAGTTTATTTAACACAGAGTCCAGAAACAGAGTTACAGGAGATGT
>JAUZNJ010029625.1:0-15305 GCA_034780135.1 Jordanella pulchra
AGCCCCCCACCCCCACCCCCCTGGCCATAACTTTTTCTGTAAAGTTGCTAACAAACAAACAAACTGCTTGGCGGAGGTCTGCGCTCTCCGGGTGCTTTTCTAGTTTACTATATTTTGTAAAACACCAAAAGCGGCACTTAAATTTAATGCAGCGCCCACCTTTCAGTGTCAGCGCCGGGAGTAAATAAAAAAATCTGAAAATATAAAAACGGTTTTAGAAACAACTTACGAGGAGCGTCAAATGTTGAGGCATGGTTGGAGTCTGTTGTGCGTCTTCTCCTTTCACTTGCATTCGTTAAGTTTGCTTTGTAACTAGGTCCTGAAATTATTAACTTTGTTTTGGGACAAAAGACAAAATGTGATGTAGAGTGACAAAGCAGAAATACATGGCTACTGTACTTTAGTGCAGATGCCTTTACCTAATAAACAGATCCTTCCCGTTTTTTGCTATTTGTCACACCTTTATGTTTTAGATCAGCAAGTTCATTTTGATATTCTACTAATAGAACAAATATAAACACAAAACGCAGTTTACAAATAATGTCCTTTTTTTTTGGAAATTTTTTTTCCAAACCTTCATAGTACTATGTGAAACAGTTTTTAACACACTAATTGTGACTATTGCAGACTGCCAGGTAAACATAAGGAGAACAGCTTCCAACTCGGGCCAATTAGAGCAAGGCATTATCTACTGGCATTATTCCAAGAGTAAAATCAATCACTTATCCAGGAGATCACAGAAGAATCAAAAACAATCTTTTGAACACTACTGGCTACACTTGCCTCATTTAGAGTCACTCTTCATAATCCAACATTATGAAAAGACTTTATTGGAGATTCCCACCGCTAACTTAGGTAAGGAGAACTGCCTCACATTTTACCCCCAAATTAAACGTTAAACCAATTTTATCGTTGGGGTTTCTACTGCATATCATCAAGTCCACATTGGAGCATTCCCAAAGAAAATCCACAGTGATGCAAAGTCTCATTCAAAGTTATCCAAACTTATCATGAAAACTTTCCAGAGTGGCTTAACTAGTCTATAACTTTATATGGCAATATTTTTTCACATAGGATGAAGTTGATTTGGATTTGTACACCTAATAAATCAAATCATTTAAAAATGTCTTTTTGTTTTTACTCAGGTTTTGATTTTTCTGATATGAAAAGCTGTTTCCTCTGCAATTATCAAGTGTGAAAGCAATGCACAAATAAATTAAAGCTGTTAAAAGGCAAAACACCATGGTACTGATGTCTTTGTGTTTGTGCTGAGATCCCTAGAGGAGACTGTTAATTATTATTGCAAGACTCTCTTTAAGAAAAACAGTTATTCATTGTCAGGATGAATCTAAGAGATTCAGAAGGTTTGAAACAAAAATAGCATAAAAAACATAAAAATGACTGATATCTTTAAATCCAGTTTAATGAAAACGGTCTTAACTATTTCTATGTCTGATTTAAAATTACACTGTTAAGGAATAAGATTGTAAAAATTCAAGTTACAGAGGATTTCATGATGATTTTTTTTTTTTTTACTTTAATGAGGACAAAGAGATCCTAAGGTGTTGCTCTGAGCTGCCAAGAGGATTCCGTGTTTGGGCCAGAAATAGGCCAAGCAAAAAGAAACTTTACAATTTACCATTAAAAGATCCACGGTGTTCAGCAGTGCTGCTGGCTGTAGTAAATTGGAGCTGCTCATCTTAGCCTGTGGCAAGAACAGAAAGTGTATTTTTTAGAGCTTTAAGATTAAGAATAGCAACCTGGGGTTTTTGCCGATTTTCCCAAACTGCTGCTAGTCCCAGTTAAACACCCGTTTCTGAATCTGATCACGGTCACACAGAATAAAAAAGAATAGCACTCTTGGCAAGGCCCAGTTTTTAGCTAGATGTCACACTTTCACACACCTTTAGGTCTGTCTGCTACACATGATGAGAAAACAAAGGAAAATGAAAAAAAACAAAAAAACGCTAAAAGATACTTTTGATGCTACATTTAGGACAAGAAATACAGAATAATTCCTAGTTCCTCAAGTTGGACACTAATGAGCTTTAGCCAGCAGTCAATGTCTAAACTTATATAGACAATTGATTTAATTCACATCTTATATTGAGGTATTAAGATTGACTAAAATGATTAACTCTCACCCATGAAACTGTGAACAGCCAGTGGTCATCAATCCACTCCAAGCATCTAATTAGGCAAAGAAACTTTTGTTCATCAGGCTATATTTTAGAGTCTGATGGAAGAATTAAAGCACTGAAACAGATAATAAAGATTGCCATAAAGTTGCTTTGTAATTAGATATGCTCCCTGTTGTTCTTAGTTTTTCATTAAAAAAATCTTTAAAAGATTTAATCAAAACTAACTTTGAAATTACTTTACCTGGTTAATTAATTTTGAGGCTGCAGCTTGTCTCTCAATAACTGCTTTTAAGCAGTCATTGCTTTCAAGTTAGTTCCAGGCCAAATATTTTTGCCACATTTGCATTCATACAAACACACCTGCAGTAGTTTAAAAACCTCTAAATGTATTTTTTGTAATCAAACAATCAATCAGGATAAATCATTTCAACACTTTTACATAATGTGATGTTTATGCTGTTTAAAGAAACTAAAAAGCTAATTTATGTTTGAAAGGTAAAAAAATATATCTTTTTGATAAATTAGAACCCTTTTATTCAGCGCTACTTTGGTAAAATGTCTATTGGTTTAATATTAGCACTTTATTTTCTTTGGTTGGAGTTTATTAACATCCCATACCTTCACTTCATAGTATTTGCCCACCTTCCAAAAGTTTTCTAAATCTCTTAAATTGTGCAAATATCGTCTTTTCATAGCCCTCTTGAGAACGCAATACGTTTTCTGTTCAGTTTAGTTGTAGACTCTGGGCCAAATCAAAACAAATTTTCTTATAATAAACTATTCTTTTGAGGATTTGGATACCTGCTGGGCTCACTGTAGTAGCAAAAAAAAAAAAAAAAACAACCATCTGACAATCTGGGGTGAAACTGTCTGGTGTGTACAACAGTGATGAAAAGGTTAAAAATAACTGGAAATGTGCTAAACTGTTAAATTGCTGTAGAGTCAACAACATTATACTATGTCTTGCAATTACAATCAGCTGGTTTTCCTTAGAAAACGTTTAACTAATCCCACTGTATGACCTGCGTGAACTGTGTCTGTAAAATACCTCGAGATGACATGTTTTGTGAACTAGCACAATAGAAAAAAAGTGATTGGAAATTAATTTGAATTGATTTAGCGAGGCAAGAAAAGAAAAATCTTTTATCTATCGACCATAAACAGGGAAGAAAATGGTAATGGAGGTAAGATATAAATTAATTTAAGAAAAGATAAATCAATAAATAATTCTGACTGTTTGAGAACTGCAGCAAATCATTACTTCCATCATTTTTGGGAGCTATGCCTGTAAAATAAAAAAAAGATTAGAAGTTGGATCAATGATTTGAAATTTACAGCATTCTACTCTGCTGACAGGGTGCAAGACTTTTATTTCACAACCAGTTTTATTCATTGTTTTTACTCATTAAATTGACCAACTGGGAATGTCTTTTAAAGTTATATGAGTGCCCCCAAGTGGTTAGAGAATTATTGCTTTCACAGCCTGCATTAAAGAGATTAAAGCCTTGTCAGGTGATGTCTTTTTTTTTATATGGTCTGGTGTTCTCCTGGATCGTTAAGACAAAACAAATGCATGCCATAGCATAAAAGGAGTATGAAAATTAGTATTTTGGCACCTAGCACTCCAGGTAGAGCTGGCATCAGACAAAAGATAAATAAAAAAAGAGATCTCATGCCTTCTGTCATAATTTATGAGAGAGTTATGATTCTGTGGAACTTCTTTTTTTTTCAAACACTCTCTAAGTTTAGTTGCTCTCTCTGTATGCTCCTACCTTGAGCAGTGTTAAAGGAGACCGCTTTATGGTGTAAAGCTGTTGATACTAAATGATTACAACAGAAATGTCTATAACCATGTGACCTTTTACAAAAAAATATATAAAACTTCAGATTCTACAGCATCCCCGCCTTCAACCATCACCTTAACATGGTGGAGAGGTTTCAGTGCTTGGGTGATCCCAAAGGCTATGTTGTCGGGGGCTTAAATACCCCTGGTAGAGTCTTCCAAGGCAAACAAAGATCGGTTCAAGAAGCCCTTACTGTATGATGACATCACAAACGAGGCATCTGATATCACCTGATATAGCAGAGCCAGGACCCAACCCTGGAGCAAAGCCTCTTGGTCAGTTTCCAAGTGCAAAGAGGCTGGGATAAAGATCAGGTCCTCCAAGTCAGAGGCCATGGTTCTTGACCATCAAAAGATGGGCTACCATCTTCAGGTTGGAGTTCAACTTTCTGCCTCAAGTGGTGAAGTTCAAGTTTCTGAGGGTCCTGTTGATTAGGGAGAAAAGAACATAGCAGGAGACCGAAAGACTGATGGTCGTGGCTGCTGGTATAAATGTGGATGATGCACCAGTCGTTTGAGGTGAAGAGAGAGATGAGCTAGAAGGCGGTCGTTCTATGTTCCTACCCTCACCTATGATCATGAAATCTGGATCATGAACGAAAGAACAAGATCCTGGATACAAGCAGCCAACATTAGCTTTCGTTACAGAGTGACTAGGCACTCCCTTAGAGATAGGGAGCAGATCCCAGTCATCCAGGAGAGGTTTGGAGAAGAGCCACTTCTCCTACTCATCGAGAGGAGTCAGCTCAGGCGTCTCAGACACAGGTTCTGCATCCCCCTTGGCCGACTTCCTCAGGAGGTGTCCCAGGTGCATCCGTCCAGGAGGTAGTCCAGGTGACAGCCCAGAACATGCTAGGAGTCTCTGCTGAGACAGCTGCCTCTGCGACCCAGTATCGGAAAAGCAGAAGACTACAACATGTTTACTTGCAGTTTACTTGCATTTTTATTCTAACTTATTAAACCATGGAATACTTAGCGAGATCAAAAAAACCTATTTTACAAATGGATAATGGCCAGGACAGCAACACACAACAGTTTTGGAAAAACCTTTGCATACTGAAGGCTTTACAGGTAACTATACAGTACCTCAACAGTTATTTATTTGACAGATAAAGTAACACTGAAAAGTAATAAAATGGTATCAATGAGAAAATTATGGAAAGGTCTTACTGAAAAAATATTGTACATGTTTTTTTTAATTTTCTTCTTTTGCCATTTTCCAAAAAGAAACAAAACATTGTTATAAAAGCTGTTAAGAGTTATTAAAAAAAATCCCTGTTACCCTCCCTGTAAGGGGAGATTAATTTCATCAGCCAGACGGATATAAGTTCCACCCCTAATAATGTAATTTCATCGAGGATAAATAAATAAGAAAAATCTCAAATGATAATAAATAAAAAGTAGAAAACGTGAAAAGAATGAATTCACAGGCATTTCAATAGTGTTACTGGATGTAAAAAGCCCTTGATGATAACCATTTCAACCCAGAGACTCTTGCAAGAAGACAAGTTGGTAATTAGAGAGTTCATTGATATTAATGGATATAAGGATTTTTGGCACTCAGACCCCAGTAGAAGAAGTAGAGCTGAGCATTGTTGATGATGACAAAATGGGCAGATTTATGAGAGTAGCGATGACTTCCCAGGGGCCTGGAAACAGGTGGTGGATTGAAGATAAAGAATGAAGGGAGCTGAATGGAGACCAGGGTGGTGAAAGGGTGGAGGTGGGCTGCAGCTTGGAGGAAAGCCAGATACAGCTTAAAAATTACAGTCTTATATGCTATTGTCTGCTGAGAAATCTTGGAGAGCAGAGAAGGTTTGCAGAAGTAGATCCGGACGACATGGTAGTCGGTATGCATGTAGGGCTTGGCAGAGTCTTCAAGATTGAGAATACATCTAGACTCCATAATAAAGGTTTTGGGAAAAGTTACAAAACTATGTACAAAACTACACATGAGTTAAAGTACAACACTCTTGCCTAAATAGAAAAGAGTAAACTAGGAGATTTGCTGTATCGTATATCAGTATCCATAACCTAAATGATCATCTGGAGCGGTCCTTGTGGGATGTCATCTCCTCTATGGCTTTTTTACTGTGTTATATACAGTAGCTCCCTCCCACTTTCCAGCCTGGTATGTACAGCAGAGAAACAGACACTTCTGCTTGGAAATAAATCTTAAATAATCTCATTGCCCATGTCTTTGCACTGTGATCCTTACACCATCCATCCATCCATCCATTTTCTTTTACACCCTTGTCCCTAATGGGGTCGGGAGTGTTGCTGGTGCCTATCTCCAGCTGCGTTTCAGGCGAGAGGCGGGGTACACCCTGGACAGGTCGCCAGTCTGTCGCTGTGATCCTTACACCAATTTGTTTTAAAATAAATCAATTCTGTTAGTCACTTTCTCTACACTGATTACCAGGAACACAGCTGATTGTAGCTGATTAACAGGTCATCCAGAATCAAGGGTAATCGAGGATGAATCTGGCCTAGAAAAAAAAGAAGTTAGGATCACAAAGTGGCCTACAAATTTGGCTGGACATAAGGTAGCTTGAAGCTAAGAATGCTAGCCAGTCCACTGTAGTGTTTAATTGATCACTTTTACTTCAACACCATCAAAGTTGAAAACAGAAAGCTTATTCCAGGTAAAGCACAAACACAAGCAAAAATATCTCTTCTCCCTATCCATCCAAGCAGAGCAATAATTAAGCATCATAAGGAAATATGGGAAGGAGGAATTTTACTTTTGGCTCAAAAGAAGGAAGGGGCCTTTGGTTCGGTTCTGTCCAGTTCGGAGGCCCAGACCTCGATCCACTGAGTTCATCCACAGGTAACTCTTGAAGCGATTCGGATCATTCCGATGCAATAATAAAGGGAACTGTGCAGGGCTTAATTTGTAACTCATGGCCTTGAATGGGGCGTTAAATGAGGCATTCCCCTGTTGCTATGGCAGTTAGTTGCTGCTCCTGGGAGAATGAAGCATCTCAGCAGCTTCTCACAGCTCCTCTGGAAAACAGCAATTGGGCCCGCCTGTTCCATGGATCGGCCAGAAATGGGTCGTTTATCATCTGCTTTGGCACACGGAATAAATAGCACTTCGTACAACTCGGTTTGAATTGCAGGAAAATAACACTACGTTCAGCTTTCTGAATCATAGGCAGGTTCAGTATGACTCGGTCCAGTGAGCCCAGACTCTTCTCCCCACTTATATAGCTTTAGCTGAAAATTGGTGTGTCTTGCCTTATGTGGCCTTCGGTCACTGGCTAAAGAGGAAGTTCAACCGGAAGCAGTCCCTTCTATAACCTACGCTGCAGGATGTGACATCAGAGGTGAGTCACTTTCATTACATTCCTAACATTTGATCTCAAAAATAACTGTTAGAAGAGAGAGTCCCAACTATAGTTAATAGATCAATAACGCCTCCTCACTAAACTTTATTTCGGACACTTTCTTTTACATCCTAGCATAAAGTCATTCCCAGCAACTATACAAATCTCTTTTAGCCTAGGACTCCATGGCAGCAATTTTTAGGCTAAGATAGAAGCTCTCTGAGAGTGAGTACAGGCCCAGATCTTTTATGCATCAATACCAAAGATTAATAAAGGCTAACCCCTTTCATCATTTTGGTATTTGACGTTGATTGTTTTCTTTAGCTCAATTTTCTTAATCCTAAAATCCAAAAGACAAATCCGGGGCTCCAAATAAGTAATGAAAACCAATAATCGATGCCATAATTAATCACTTTATTTTTGTAAGACAGTCTGTTTTGTCAAACCATCGGCTTAATTAAAGAAGATGGTAAAACACAAGATGAAAAAGTATCTGAAACATTTCATACTAGAAGTAAATGCAACTGGGAGGTTTTACTATTTACTTATTACAACATTACTGTAAAATACTTCCTTTTTGCATAGAATTTTGAACAAAAAATGTAAATGTGAGGTGAAATTATTAAATTAGAATTAAAAACCTGGTTTATATTTGTCATTTAAAATGACTTGTTTAACTTAGTCTTAAATTGCATAATGTGCATCAGCAGCCTAGTAAATTATGCTGCATCCAATCAGTGAAGTCCATCCACCATTAGTCAAGCCTGTCAGAAATATCATGCACTGTTTACATTTGTTGCAATGATTAATAGAGTTATCAGAAATAGACAGGTAGCTCTGCAAGCAATTTTCTCTACATTTTCTGCTAACATTTTCTGAACTGTTTCAAGTGGGCTGAAGGGTCTTTAGAGAAAGGCTTGGCAGCTGAAGCAGACACTCAAGGAGTGAAGCCAAATTTGTAAGGTCCTTCCAAGCAAACGGAGAGTCACACAATGCTTGATCACGATGAATAATGAATGACTCATGGGTTCACTTTACAAGGAGTTGTTCACGTCCGCACACACGTTAGGTCTTGTCTTCAGCCTGATGTGAAAGGGAGTTTTGGAGTATAAACGTCTAATTTATTCCTGGTATTTACTGACAATATTTCTGAGGAGGATAAGGACATTGCAAATTTAGATGTAAACAATGTCTCATCCCCAGAGCAGACATCGCTGCACTACAAGATCTGTAAATGTTAAATTGTGTGTAAACAAGTAGTATCTGCTCTATCCCATTCACAGCAACGTTTGACAAAAGCTGAGCACCACAGAGCATTTGAGACCAAACTAATATTAATTTCAATACATACCATATTTGCTATTATTTATTTATAGGGGAAGTTTCTTTGAGGAAAAAGAAGAAAAGCTTTCTGTTCAAGAAAGGTATAAAAGTGGAATAAAAATAAATGGTGAAAAGATGTTCATGTAAGGTTATTCACTGACGTCCAAATGTCATGAAGAAATGTAGAGGTCGGTAAAAGCTGGTGAATATTCTGCTGCAGAGCAGAAACAATGGTTGCAACCATTCCAGCAAGTCATCCAGGTGCTGGAGTGATGCTTCTACAGACTATTTCTGCCATCTCTGTCACTACCTGTTATGATTTCCAGCTGTTTGTGTTTTCAGTTAATGGCCTGTTTTTAGCTACACCTTTCTTTACTTAAGCCTGTGTCTTCAATTTGTCTCTTTGTCCGGGTTTCATTGTACATTCTGACATCATTCCTCTCTGTTGTTGAGTTTCTAATTAAATCTTTCTTTAAAATCATGAGCCTTTCAGATGTCTGCTTATAATTTTAGTACTTAACCAAAAAAAAAAAAAAAACAAATTAAATACACTGCCATTTTTTACTTTTAGTATTTCTTGAACTGTTATTTTTATACCACGTTAAGCAGAATGCAAATTTTCTCCAGTGTTGCACTTTTGTCCTATAAGTCATTGGACCCTGCTTTTGCCCATATGTCTTTGAATTTAATAGGATTTTCTTCAGAAATGTTCCTTTGGGGTGAGGAGTTGTTTAACCTTGGAACTCTCCAATGGATTCCATCTTTGTCCTTGCTTAAAATTGAACTATAAACAATGTCATTAACGGTAAGAAAACACTTTAAACATTGTCTTTGTTCTTTTTTACCTACTCTATAAGTTTTTTTGATTTGTTATAGGAGTTAAGCCTTTTTTATGAAGGTTTACCACTGTTTCTTATATTTCCTCCATACTTGGATAATAACTCTCATGCTGGGGTGCTGGAGTCCCAAAATCTGACAATGCCTTCATAGACTTTTTTAGACTGGTAGATGTATTGTCTCTGTTTCTTTTGGTTTCTTGATTCTTAAGATTAGAAGAAGTAGAGTTCCTTCTTGAGGTTATTTGTCTAACTCTTGTAGTTGGATGGGTCATGGTGAAGGACTTTCTTGTTTTCACTGGTCAGACAATAATGTCTGCTCTGTGAAATGGAGCATAGCTTTGCAAAAATTAAGGTTAATGGGGGCAATAGTTTTTTTCACAAAGGTTCAGATAATTTAGAAGCATCTTTTCCCCTTTATGAATATCATCAACCTGAAAATGTGCTTTGTTTTTACTCAGGTAAGTTTTTTCCGACATTGTATTTTAGTCGATTATCCATTTAGTCTAACAGAATAAACTAAGCACAGTATGTGGTGAAATTTCAAAGATAAGAGGGAAAAATGTGTTAAGGTTAATTTTCTTAGCATCTATTTTCCTTAGGACAGCAACAAGTGCACAATATAATCAGTTTGGTGTTTCGTATGAGTGATATGGCTACACACCATGGCCTGTTGTGTTTCATAACTCCTAAAAAGAAAGAAAGAGACAATGGTCAGTTGTGTCTGGATAAATATCATGTTCCTTTACATTAATCTCCAGACAATAAGGTGTAGACACCTCATTGTTGCAACCATTGGACAAATACATACATACATACATAATTATATGTATTTATTTACCCAGTAGAGTAAATACACATATAATGCTGCATTTACAAAGTATTAACAATTTAAAATATTGCAGTTCACCCTCGCCACAACGCCAAACTTTTAGCTAATTTTATGCTTCTGATTTGGCACAGATCATATGAGCATTTTGACATTTTTAAAGTGTATGGATTGCATTTGATCATCGTTGTTTTGAAAATCTTAAACACATAAAGAAGTCAGAGCTCAACTGTATGATTCCACTGGAAACACGGCTTTTTTAAACTGCAGTTTGAGGTTCATGAAAACTTTATTTTATTTGTGAAAACACAAAAATGTGATTTTTTTTAAATATTCTATTCAACCTTATATTAAGACAATAAAAAAGCTTTATATAGCTGTAGTTGTTTGGTTTTTCTTAGACAGAGGATGTTCATTTGGTTGTGTGGGGGACATCAATAATAAGAGTCTCACCCAAGGATCCATTCATGCAATAAATTCCAGGGCTGGACTGCAGCTTTCATCAAAGATACAAGTAGGGCCATATAAACCCAATTCATTAAGTAGAATACTTTTTCATTTTCCTGCTCTCAGTCAAGTAAAATATCAGGCTGTTCGGGTAACTTTACTCATTAAAGAAATTACTTTTTTAAACCTACAGTACAAGTGCTGTTGCCTTGCAGCAAGAAGGTTCTGGGTTCCGTCCCGGTCTGGGGTCTTTCTGCATGGAGTTTGCATGTTCTCCCCATGCATGCGTGGGTTCTCTCTGGGTACTCCAGCTTCCTCCCACAGTCCAAAAACATGACTGTTATGTTAATTGGCATCTCTCAATTGTCCCTAGGTGTGAGTGTACGTGTACATGGTTGTACTTCTTTGTGTGTCAATGTGTTGCCCTGTGACAGACTGACATATTGTCCTGGGTGTACCCTGCCTTACGCCCGAAGTCTGCTGAAGATAGGCACCGGCCTAACTTGACCCTGATGAAAATGGATGGATTGATGTCCTATTTGAATGAGCACAAGAGTTATTGTTTTGATATGTTGTTATAGTGCTATTTTGTATCTACTGAGTCTTGGTGATCTAGTACATATTCAGTAACAAATTAACATTACCTTCTGTAAATACTGGCTTCACGTCTAATTTGAAAAAATAAATATTCAAAGTAGGGTTTCTATTGCATTTATGAGTTATTTTGTATATTTCCTTTTTTGTTCTTTACAGTATTACAATTTTCACACAATTTTATATTTGTTTAATAAATTAGATTTTCTAATACCAAATTATGATATAATCAGTTTTCAGCATTTAAGTAGGCATTTTACCAAATTGTTTATACATATATATATCATCTTTCTTTTTGTTAAGCTTTCCTTTTCTAATTCATTCAAGGTTTGATTACATCCTCTGGTATGCTGAATGTCTTCCCCTAAAATATGATCAAATACAATCAAACATGGCAGCGTCATTTTTGAACCCAGTCCAGCCCTGACTGCCAGTGCTTTTATTCTCCTTTAAATCGTAGCTTTTAAATAATCACAGGGAGTCACCTAAATTTGTGAGCAATACAGTTAAAACCTTTTAAGATGCTTTTAGTTTTGTTGCTTTTTCTTTGTCTTTGGAATGAAAACCCATGAGATGGGGTGACAACAGTATGTTTTTTTATGGCAGAAGAAATATAATATCATTGCAACATCCTACTAGCATCCTTCAAAATATTTATTACACGTCGTTGGCCTAAAAAGTTGAAGACTTGCAACCTGATGTAGTAAGCTTTTGTATTTCGACGCTGTTATTACAGGTTTCGTCAGCTTTAGACTTTTTCTACCAAAACTAAACAACACAGCCTTTTTTGTATTCTAACATAAAAATGTACAAGAAAATAATCCTCATAGTGCCAGTCACTGTAAATCAGTCCTTATTGCCATTGACAGCAGACTGATTGGTACAGCAAACAGACAAAAGATGTAAATAATTGTACAGGAATTGGTGCCTTTCATAGTTCAGACTTGAACTAAAATGCTCTCACAAGAAGGTCAATAAATCCTCTTGTTTTTTTATGTCAAATTTAAAAACACCTTCACACAACAAGTCTAATTCTAAATTAGCATTCCTACTGAGCATCATCAAGCTACAAAGTTCTCTTGTTTATGAAATAAAAAGATGCACAGGCCAATTAGGCTTCAAGTTTATGCAGGTTCATGAAAGTCAGCAGCTCATTCTCCATCTCACAAAAAAAAAATCATAAATCATTAACAAACTAGAAAAGCCCTCACAGAGCGCAGACCTCCAACAAGCAGCAGATTTTGCCCTATATTGTAACTTACACCAATAGCTAAAATTTGCACATGATCTGGATCATTACAGACTTTTAATGAACTGTTCCTCGGCATGAGGTGCACTTTTGCTTACAATTTCTTTAACAATCCATACGTACAAAAATAAGGCACAGTGTTTATCTGCAGCCTTTAGTGTTTGTTCTGCCCTCACCTTCTGCAATCACTCTGCACTTTGCTTTCTTCTTTGATCAGCAGATCGACACTTCGAGCAACACATGGCTCACCTTTACTGTGTTTTTGTCTTCAGTATAAGATTTCTGGACTTTTTTGAGCCGAAGCTGTCAATAGTCACTGCTGTTACTGTGTGGTTTAGTGGGGAACTGCCTGTTCCGCCAAATAATGTTAAATGATCCTTTAAAAAATTCCGGCATCTGGGTTATGATGTGGATCATCACCAAATAGAATGGATTGTTCCTCGGACTGAGATGCACCTTTGGTAAAAATGTCATTAATATCCATTCATAACTTAAACAAACACACACACAACTTGACTAAAACCATAACCTTATTGGCGGAGGTAACAAATCACCAGGGCATCGATATATCACCCTCCTTCCTGGAATAAACAGAGGGTCAAATCGTGCTTGGCGTGCCATCATGTCCTCGAGTATGGCACTTAAAGCAAGATTGCCTGTAAATCTTGCTTAACGTAAATAGGTCTTCTGTTCAGTGTGGCATGCCTGAAAGCTTTGTTGACTCAGATATCAGGGACGTTAGAGGAGGAACAATAAACAGGAACAGTAAAAACAGGTGCCGATTCCTCCAGAAGGATGATCTTTTCAGGTCAGGTATCCTGTCTTCATATGACCTGCAGCTGAATAAATCATGTTGAGATAATTCCAAGAACAATGAGTGCAGGTGACATTAGATTTTCTTATGGAGAATGCATAGAAGGACAGTCCAGGTGTACTACTGATTGAAAATTCATGTATCTAATATGTTTTCTTTTTAAAAAAATTCTGCTTTTCCTTACACTCATCACCTTAAGTCCAGTTCCTAAATTACTGAATTGATTTATTCTGTTACTAAGTTACATTTTAGGATGCACTAATGATATGGAAACCAAAGTAAAGTGTGTAATTAAAAACTTGCTGAGTTTTATGTATACCTCATCTCTCTGCTTTTCTAAATTTAATTAACCTGGTACCAAGAGCTTTGTTTATAAAATCGTCCAACTTTCAGTCAACCTTAACATTTATAAAAATTGAATTTATGACATTCAAGCACAACCAAGACTAAAGGTTAGCCAAAAAATGTTGTTGTTTTTTTCAAATTTCACACAAAACCTTCTGCTCAGAATGCATCTTATTGGAAAATGAAAATGTTTTCTTCCTCCTAGTGATTTTTAGAATAATCCAAAATGTCATAATTCTTCTTCTTATTTAGTTTTTCTATATTTAGTTTTAGTATGTGTCTGAATCAGATGTGCTTTCAGCTGTTACTCTGAGTCACACTAGAGATGTCAGACTGAATTAAGAGGTGCATAAATTGAATTTTGACCAGGAGGCACAGCTGCTGTTTGCAGAATAAATTACATTCACTGCTTTACACTGTTCAAATATTTATGCCATAGAACTGGTCATAAACTGTCTCGGTTTGAAGTATTTTGAGTGTTTGTGCATTCTAAGGTTTACACTCTGTTACTATCTACTATGCTTTAGTTATGTTTTTTATTATTAAAGTTTTCATTAATAAAGTTATATTTTTTCATTATCTCCTATTTACTCAGTGCTTTCACCTGTGTCTCATCTCTCTGGGCTTTGTTTTCTTTTCTAATGCACTTCCTCCTCTTCGTAGATCTCTATTTGGGTACACCATCTTCAGAAATCCTGACAGACATACTCAGTAGAACATGGTTCTCAACTCATTCTGAGTTTTATCATCAGGATGTAACCACGTTTTAGAGAGCTATGCTAATGAGTTGAGCAAGGACACTTCTATAAGTTTCAGAGCACCAGCAGCAGTTACTTACAGGTTAGTCCCATATGTGCATACCTGCTCATTTCTAGCATGTTGGCAAATTCTACTGCATCATGTTTGATGGCAACTCTGAGTTATCTTAATATACATACTTAATATAGATCTCAATCAGTCTCCAAATCAGCTAAAATTATTTATTCAAATATCTTTTTTTATTTGTCCTATGATTCAGTGACACACTTAGATATATGTAAGGATTTACTTCATCTGTAAAAATAATTATACATATCAATGGCTAAAATAAACATGAATGCTTGCTATGAAAATATGTCGTTAGAACTAAATAAAAAAATAAAATATGCATCCAAACTGGAATAAAATATATATTCCTGGAATAAAAATGTCTCATACATTATGGGCCTCGGTACACTGATTAAATCAATCTGAAATAATATAGAAGATAACCTTAGAATCAGTGGGACTTGGAGTTTGTATCCAGTTACCATCCATGATTGGAGTAAAACACCATACATGATGTTATATTGATGGTTGATTTGAGGTATAGTTCAGTTTGATGTGAACAAACCAGCTGAACATTCAAACATCGTAACAAACATTGAGATATATATTGGGGCCATGAGTCTTGATATTCTTGTTCAAAGTGAATTGGCCCCATCACTCAAAGGAAATCTCTGTCATGATGGGTTTGAGGTGTCGAACCCACATGCAGAACACCACAGGAGGCAGAGAAAAAGTTCAACAAGTTTAT
>JAUZNJ010029626.1:0-15305 GCA_034780135.1 Jordanella pulchra
CATCCATCATCCATCCATCCATCCATCATCCATCCATCATCCATCCATCCATCATCCACCCACCCATCCATCCATCCATCCATCCATCATCCATCCATCCATCCATCCATCCATCCAGCATCCATCCATCCTTCCACCATCCATCATCCATCCATCCACCCATCCATCCATAATCCACCCACCCATCCATCCATCCATCCATCCATCATCCATCCATCCATCCATCCATCCATCCATGATCCATCCATCCTTCCACCATCCATCATCCATCCACCCATCCATCATCCATCCATCCTTCCACCATCCATCCATCCATCCATCCACCATCCATCCATCCATCCACCCATCCATCATCCATCCATCCTTCCACCATCCACCCATCCATCCATCCATCCATCCATCATAATCTCGTTTTATTACCAAACTAAACCAACTTTCTGCTCTTTGTTTGACCAGAAATGTTCTGGCTGATGAATAAAGTTGGAGTGATGCTAATAGAATAACTAATGGCAGCTCTCAGCGGTGAGAGCAGCTGAAGTGGCGTCCTGCAGGTGTAAATGGAGTGTTTGCTCAGCGCAGGGCGCGGCTGGTCATCACGCCTCTGCAGAAAATAAATAAAGAACTAAATCGATCACCCGGAGGTGACGGTGGCAGCTGCTATCGAGACTAATGAATAACCCCGCTTAACAGCGGCGCTGATCCGGCCTCACTGCGGTACTGAGACCGGCCACACCGCCTCATATGGGATGGAGCACATGGCCCTGATTAGGAACCGCTGGTTCTGCTCATGGGTGGTGCTCAATGCTTCCATCACAGGTCTTCATCTAAGACTGTTTGGATGAAACCAAGCTTGCAGCTGATTAACGGAGCTCTGAGAGCAGAAGAAGAACAGCAAGGAGACAAAAGGCTGGAAAATCACAGCTGCTTTCCTCAGGAGGACACGGTTCACGGCAGGTTCCACAGAGGTCAAAGTTCAGCCCATAAAAGCCAGGTTCCACTGTCTAAAGCAGCGGGTTTGAAGCAAAGATCTGTACAAACTGCAGAGTCTTCATCTGCCAGGTCAGAAGGTCCAAACTCGTCAGTACCTCCTTTTTGAAAGAAGCTGAGGTCTGCTCATCTAGAACCTCCTCAGACCTCCAGAACCTCCACAAAGGTTTTGTTTAGTTTGTTTCTGAACACCTGAAGACCTTCAGAGCTCCCATCAGGACGTCCATCTCAGCAGGACAGGAAGCCGGTAGAGCTTACGGCTCCGGACCGGAAAGAAGCACGTCTCCATGGAGACGAAGAGCTCATCAGCATGAAGATGTCTGTGGAGCAGGACCGGCCCTCCACCCAGAACCTAGAGCTGCTCCTACGAGCGGCACCAGAGGAGACTGAGTGATCTCAGGTTCTAGCCCGGTTCTAGCCCGGTTCTAACTTGAACTGGCCTGGGTTACCGTCCGTTCTTGGTGACGATCATCTCGTTGGTGATCAGCTGGAACTTCCTCCACAGCTCGGCGTCCTCCAGGGTGACCTTCAGCTCCCGCTCCGTCGGGTCGCCCTTCTCCCGGCCCGCCTGCAGCTCGCTCTCCACGGCGCTCAGCAGGCGCGACATGCAGCGCTCGGCGGACCCCACAGAACCACGGTCTACTGAAGACGCCGAGGCGGACTCCCCATCCTCCTGTAGGCCCTCCACCTTCATCTGGACCCAAAGAGGACACGGCTCCATGAAGCCGGTCCGATACCGGACGGTTTGACAGCCGCAAACAGAACCCGTCTCCAACAGGAAGCAGCTTCGGACGTCTTCTCCCCGCTTCAATCGGAACCAGGGAGCTTGGGTCAGAACTTTGCTTCGTAGGTTGGAGAAGCTTCTGGACGTTTGCTGAAGCATCCAGAGCAGGAAAGAGGATAATAGCAGCGCCGCAATTAGTGGGCCGCTCCGACCCGCTTTGTTCACAGACACTCGATACCAATTTCTGCTCCTCAGACGGATTTAATGGCTGCAGAACCGACAGACGGATCCAGGATCTAAACGCTCCATTAGCGGTCGTACCGGTTCCGACCAGCACTCTGGGTCGGAGGCAGAGGAGAGGATGGACCTCTCAGGTCAGAACCGGCCTTCGCATCCAGAACCTTTGAACATACCGGTTCTAACGGGACCCAGTCAAAGTTCTGTGGGACTTTGCAGAGATGATTTCATTTCCAGAAAGTAATCAAAGCCTGCTGGTTCTGATGACTGGTACCGGATCCGGTTCATTCAGTAACCGTGGAGACAGAAAGGTCTTTACTTTGACTAGGCCCCTCAGAAAGCTGGTGGTTCTGCTGCAGAACCCAGCTGTTCTTCTGGGACCTTTGGATGTCCGAGGCTCATTGGATCAGGAGGTTCTGTAGATCCGGTGGGCCGAGCTGCTTCCTGCTGTCAGACGGTTCTGTTTGACTGATTCGATTCCGGCAGAACTCAGATGTTCTGCTGATTTAATGAGGACGTTTCCAACCAGAACCGGGTCGGTTCTGATGGACTTTTTGTTCAGGTCCGTTTTTCATTATTTCAACATTTGCTGAGCAGAAACATTTGAAATTAAAACCAGGAGAAATTTAAGGAGGAATTTATCACCGAACCACTGATTTAAAAACGGATCAGAACCAGAATATTAATAAATGAGAATCAATCGACTAAAAAAAAAAAAAAAATGTAAAAGCTTTTTATTTCAACCCTTAGATTCTGTTCATTTTATTAATAAACTTTTAATTTATTTCTGTCTTTAAAAATCATTGATTTATAATTTTCTAAAGATAAAAAATAAAACCCGAACCTGGAAGCAGAACCGAGTTTTAAACGACAGTGAAATAGGAGAATTATTTCTATTCTATTTTAAAAACTCTTATTTATTATTTTTATTTCAGACTTTTCTTTATTTTCTGAATCAAGAGTTTATCAATAATTATTTGGATTTTCTGCATCAATCTGAGGGTTTGATTAAATCTTTCATTTAAATAATTTCCAAAAACATTCCTGCTGCTTTCGTCCTCCTGAAGCTCAAAGCATAGATCTATAAAAACAGAACCTGATCCTGTTACAAACTAGATCCATATTTTATTTTATCAGAGCAATTTTTAATTGTTTGATAAAATAACTGATTCATTCTGGAGAATAAAATGTTCAATTAAATGTTTATTTGAAACATTTAATAAAAATCCATTATTATTAATTTTATTTATTTTAGAAAGATTTATTATTAGTTATTCCAGTTAATATTAAATCATTTAAAATATTGAATCAGAAAAATATTCTGATTAAAATTTTGAGATAAAAAAAAAAAATGTTTATTTTTGAAAATAATGACTAAACATTTCACAGGTTTTATTGTAATTTTCAGGAATTTAAAGATGATTTCAGGGACGTTTGATGATGTTTTTATTGGGTGATTATTTGCTCCGACAGGCGGTGAGAAGAAGCGGCTAAATAAATGAGCCGAGTGTTTTCAGCGGCGCGACGCGGCCGGATTATTAGAGCAATAAACGAAGCAAACAGCGTCTTTGAAAAGAAAATTATAATAATTACAATTATAACAATTATTTATGATAATTATAATGTGAATCCACAGGTTTATAGATTTGATTTTATTAAAAATAACATCAAAGAAAAACTCACCTCATTTTTCTCCTGTTTAATTAATGTTTTATTTAACAGAGCAAATTTTTAAAATAAATCTTTATAACATTCAAATTTTAATATGTGCAAATTTATGCCAATGAATTTTATAAGATCTATTTATTAAATCTAAGAAGTGAAAGTTGATATAAACGGGTTTAAAGACGGTAAATAATCAGAGGCGGCTGACCTGAGCGGCGCTGATCCCAAGTCTTCAAAGTGAGGATGAAGGTGAGAGCGAGCGGCTCCAAACGGGTCTGCTCGCTCCAACGCGCTCCCTCTCTCTCTCTCCGCCCAACGCACACACCCCTCACCTCCCTCTGCGTGGCATCAGGGGCTCAGACGGCCCAAATACATCCAGAACCAGAACCGAAGCTTCACCTCTGATGAGAAAAAAGAACCAAGAAAAAAAGGTTGTTATAGAAGGAGAGACGATTAGAGACGCTTTGATCTAAAGGCTGCGGGTCGGTCCCTGCGGGTCGGTTCCTGCGGGTCGGTCCCTGCGGGTCGGTCCCTGCGGGTCGGTCCCTGGGGGTCGGTTCCTGCGGGTCGGTCCCTGGGGGTCGGTCCCTGGGGGTCGGTCACTGGGGGTCGGTCCCTGCGGGTCGGATCCTGGGGGTCGGATCCTGCGGGTCCCTTCCTGGGGGTCGGATCCTGCGGGTCGGATCCTGCGGGTCGGTTCCTGCGGGTCGGTTCCTGCGTGTCGGTTCCTGCGGGTCGGTTCCTGCGGGTCGGTTCCTGGGGGTCGGTTCCTGCGTGTCGGTTCCTGCGGGTCGGTTCCTGCGGGTCGGTTCCTGCGGGTCGGTTCCTGCGTGTCGGTTCCTGCGTGTCGGTTCCTGGGGGTCGGTTCCTGGGGGTCGGTTCCTGCGGGTCGGTTCCTGCGGGTCGGTTCATGCGTCTTTTATTCAATGATGACAAAATATCCCAGAAAACAACCGTGTCTTCCTGACCTTTGACCCCTGCAGCGCTGAGGAAGCAGCAGCTGGAACCAGGAAAGCTCGTCCAAAATGGCCGCTCTGATCCATTCAAAGACTCCGGCGTCAGTAAAAATATTAGAGAACAAAGAAAAAGTCTGAGAGCGGTTCTGTTGGAGGACCGAGGTCCGGTTCAGGCGGTTCTCCTGAACTCGCTGAGGTTTGTGAGGGAGGAGGAACGAGTCGTTTTTTGATTTTCAGAGAAGAAACAATTATATTCTGATATTTTTAGCAAGATTTCCTGCATTAAATGAAGCAGAACAGAACATCTTTAGCTCCTCCCCCTTCCCTACTTCAGGCCCCGCCCACCTCAGTAGAAGCCTGACCAGCAGGTCCGGCTGTCGGCCCAGCCGACGTACCATCAGAACCGTTGCAGCAGGCTGTCGGTGGTTCTGGCGCTGATGCTCCGTCCGCCATCCCCGGACCTCCTGCCTCCTCCGGGTTTAAATGTCACCTGGACTAAGCTGTTGGGAGCCGCATGTAATGGAGAATAGGTCAAAGGCGGCGGAGAACATCTGGAGACACTCAGGGAGGACATCGGATCCGCAGCCGGCGCTGCAATCAGCCGCCGCAGATTAGCGGCTTTAAGGGCTTAACGGGCAGAAAGGACAACAGAACCGCCACACAGCCGGGCTCAGCAACACCAGGGTTTATTAGCAGCAAGCATCCAGTAACAGGGTTCTGTAGAAACGAGCCGGACCAGAACACCACCAGGTCCCATTACAGGTTCTAACATCACACAAACATCGAAAGGCACCAGAACCGGTTCTGATGACCAAGGACAGCCGGAGACACATACGTTCTCAGAGAACCTCCTAGAACCGGATCAGCTTTGTCCCAGAACCAGAACCTGTAAGGTTCTACCTTCCTGCTTTCCTCCAGGTTTCTGCGCATCTACCATCAGTTTGAGCTCCACGGTGAAGGAGGAAACCTAACCGGCAGAACCACACAGCTGAACAGAACCGAGACCAGAGCCAGCCTTCCTGTTCTGGTTCTGGTCCGGCAGGATGGAACATGATGAGAACCGGGACCTCTAACTGAACCATAAAGGTCAATGAAGGTCGAGGGGTCAGCAGGTCAACTATTAGCTGAGGGACGGCAGGCAGAACCACGGACCAGAACCTCCTGGGTCAGAACAGCTGGTTCTGCTTCTTATTCGTTTCCAGGTCAGACCTGCTGCTCTGAACACCAGGGAGAGGTCAGAGGTCACGGTCCTGCTTCAGGAACAGAGACGCGTCTCTAATGTCTCCGTGTTGCACATGTTCAACCTGTTCCACATGTTTCTCATGTGAGAAACATGTGGAACAGGTTGAACATGAGACACATGTTTCACATGAGACACATGTTTCACATGTCTCATGTGGAACATGTTCCACGTTCCACATGAGACACATGTTTCTCATGTTCCACGTTTCACATGTTCCACGTTTCACATGAGAAACATGTGGAAAATGTTCCACATGTTGAACATGTGAGAAACATGTGGGACAGGTTGAACATGAGACACATGACCCACATGTGTCTCATGTGGAACATGTGTGTGTGGAACATGTGAATCATGTTGAACATGTTTCTCATGTTCAACATGATTCACATGTTCCATGTGTTTCACATGTTCTCATCTCCACTTAAAGTTTATTTTTAAATGAATGAAATGTTAAAATTTTTCCTTGAAATGATCAGAACCGGACCGGATCAGTAACCCGTCCTTTAATCTGAACTCCATCAGAACCACAGGAACTTGCTAATGCTAGCTAACACTCTGGGTTCCAAATGGTTTGTTCATAGGCAGAACCAGCAACCGGGTCAGAACCAGGTTAAAGGCAAAGCTCCAGACAGTTTAGCTGAGGTCCAGCTGGTCCAGAACCAAAGCAGAACCGAATCCAAACGGATAGAAACTGATTGTTTCGTGTTTCTCTCATAAATAAAGTGGAGATGTTCAGAGTTCTTCCTGATCCGACCCGTTCGGGTCCAGCTGAGCCTCAGGAACTTCCAGACGCTGTAGTGACTCAGCGAGGATCATGATCTGCGATGCAGAAATATGACACGAGTTTAGATCGTGGAACCAGAACCAGAAGCTTCCAATGTTATTTCTGTGGGAATCAGCTCATCGGTTCCTTTCTTGGTCAAACTTCGGACCTCCTGGTCCAGGAAGTGGAAAACGAATTCAATCAGGATTAAAGTTAAATAACCAGTTTAGATGAGATTCTGGATAAAACGGAGAATTTCTGCTGAATAAATAAAAGCCGTCATGTGACGATTGGTCGCAGCATCCTGCGTCCTGATTGGTCGGCAGCTGCTGACTACATGCAGAGCGAGAAGAGCTTGAGGACGGCGTCCCTGGAGGAGGACAGAGGAGAGCAGGTGAACAGGCGGACCTTCAGCCTGAGGTCCGGAGGTTCTGAGGCGGTTCCTACCTGGCGAAGGGGACGTAGGAGAGGCCGTACCTGCGGGCAGAGGTCAGAGGTCAGACAGGTGAGGCTGAGCTGGGAGCAGGGCGTCAGTGAGCCGGTCTTACCAGGTGAAGGCCAGGAACTGCAGAACGCAGAACAGCAGCGCCAGACCGTTGTTCTTCCACTGCAGGAACAGAACCACAGAGTTCTACGGACCGCAAACAGAACCGTCATGTTGGCAGCCAGTCAGTTTCTCACCCAGAACGCAGCGCACAGAGTCAGAACCAGGCAGATCTGCAGAAACATCAGAAGCAGAAGGTTAAACCGCCCAGAGACAGAACCTGGAACCCAGAACCGCAGAACAGAGGAGGGTTCTGACCAGCATGATGGCGGTTGCCAGCGCTCGCACTTTAGCGCACATGTTCTTCACCTGCCGTAACGGACCCACCAGGAACATGGTGCTGAAAAGACAGCAGAACCTTAGCTCCACCAGCAGCGGCACAGAGAGGTCCGACCGGACCGGTTCTGCTGGGTACCTGGCCAGAGCGCAGAGGTTCCCGAAGGTGTAGAGCACAGCGAAGACCGGCAGCCCGAAACCCGGGATCCACAGCAGACAGGTTCCCTGCAGGAGAACCGCCACAGAACCCAATCAGAACCGCCACAGAACAAACAGAGGATGTGCAGGAATAAACGCTTCCGAGCACACGGGTCTATCAGAACCGGATCCAGTCAGCTGGACCGCCTCCACAGAGGATCCAGGAAGAACCGGGCTTCTGGACCTCATGGCTCCATGCTGACCGGGTCACAGCAGAACTTCACTCATTCTGAGCGTCTTCAGATGAAGAGGAGCGCTGGAGTCTTCATCGCTTGGTGGAGGAAGTGAAGGTTCCAGCAGCCTTTGGAACGTCGCAGCCTCTGAAACCTCTGCAGCGTCCAGAACCTTCTTCTGGACCAGAGGTTACAGTTCTGGAGTCACACGAGGCTCCTCAGAACTTTACTAGAAAACTTTTCTTCTTCTCATCGAAATATTTCGATGCCTCATGGGTTTATTATCACTACCAACATCACCAAGGTGTCACCTGCTGGTTCTACTGAAACGGGTCAAGAACTCACCAGGATGGAGCAGAGGACCCCGAGTACGAAGCAGATCAGGAAGCCCTTCATCCTGGTCCCCCAGGCCAGCGACGACGCCTGATTGGCTCTCTGCAGGCATGATGTCACAATCACTGTGGAGGCTTTGAGTTCATCACACATTTTACTACATCAATCAGGTTTTTGTTTCATTTTATGATGAATAGAAAATGATTTTAACGTCTTTAATGTTGCTTCTGTTGCTCAGCAACAATAAGGTAAAACTACTCACTGTTTACTTGTTGAAAACTGGGAGCGATCCAGTTTTAGGGAAGAAATGGTGGAAAATACATGAAATAATTGCGTTAAATAGTTTCTATCTTCTTTAAATGACAAAAAAAGCTCAAAAACCATCAGCAGCAGTTTGATGTGATACAAGTCTAACTTGTGTTTAACAATCTGTTCATATCACGGGCGTGACTTTCTGAGGGACTGGTGTGGACATGTCGCCACCATCATTGGACTGTGTGTGGACATGTCGCCACCATCATTGGACTGTGTGTGGACATGTCGCCACCCTTTCCAATGATGGCGTGGACATGTCGCCACCATCATTGGACTGTGTGTGGACATGTCGCCACCATCATTGGACTGTGTGTGGACATGTCGCCACCCTTTCCAATGATGGCGTGGACATGTCGCCACCCTTTCCAATGATGGCGTGGACATGTCGCCACCCTTTCCAATGATGGCGTGGACATGTCGCCACCCTTTCCAATGATGGCGTGGACATGTCCCCACCAATAATGTGTACATTTGTGTTCGGCTCATTTACTTCAGCCATCCACATTAACCTCAGGAGGCGCCCGGCTGTTCGGAGGGTTTTCACTCAGTGCCTTTGTCCCGCTGCTCCTGGCTCCGCCCACTGCTGTAACATCATTGGATCCTACGCCCATGGCTCCACGTCTGTCACTTTATGATAGAATATGATTGGCTGTCGCTATTCACCGTGTGCACAGCAGCTACGTGATTGGAGGAGAGACGACGCGCAGCAGCACTCGTTAATATTAAGCAGCTACTTTGGGGTTTATTTTCAATAAAAAAGTAGTAAAAGGGTTGGTTTAAAAAAAGATGCCACCGAAAAAGTCGTCAGACATAAGGAGCCTTTTCAACAAAAAAGCAACGGAGTGAAAGTAGCTTGATGTTTCTGAGCCATTAGAAAAGAGCCACTGAAAGGCACCAGTCTGTCTGTATATATTAATATTTCTATTTTGTTCCTGTTGGAATCTCAGCAGTATGAAAGCACTGAATAAATGTATGGCGATCACATTTGTGTTTGGGCTCATTTTTAGCTAAATACAAGGCCTAAGAAAAGCCTTTAAATCCTGTAACTGCAGGATCATCATCTCCAATCCTTATAGTGTCCCCACCAACTTTCAGTACAAAGTTACACACTTGGGTCATACTGATTTATTTTAAACATGCCGAATAACCTGTTGGGAGAAAATAATAATAATGATAGTTGGCCTCCATAGATAAATAAAAGGATAATGTTTAGTGACTGTGAAACTCGAGCAGAATTTGAAACTAGATTTTCAAAGGAATTTTACAACTTCATCAGTTTATAAAGGTTAAATCTTAACAAACATTAAATTCCTACTTTTAATTTAATAAAATAACAGTAAAAAGCACTGGGAGTGAAGCTAACTCCAGTTTAAACCTGAAGCCTGTTTTTTCCCATAGTTTTTAACTGGTTTCCTCCCAGTACACAGCTAACGGCTAACAGCACCTCCAGAATGCCGCTCCCATCCGAGCTGCTGCCGCCATCCTGGCCGCTCAGAACCTGCTTCAGTTTATCCATTAATCCGGTCTTGATGCCGGACAGTCACCCGAACCACCGTAGAGCTTCCAGAACCTTAGCAGTCCACGGTTCGTTGGTTCCTGCTAGAACAGGTGAGCAGTTAAGTTTGTCGGAGGAGGAACAGACTTTTGCATCAACAGGTGCAACACTTCCGCCTGCAGTACCGCCTCCGGCCAGCAGGCCTAAGAGGGAGGCGCTGTTTCCCCACGAACGGTTAAAAACAAACAGAGCATTGAACTGTTTCGACTTGAATCAGACAAATATTTAAAATAAACCCACAGTAGAAGCTGTTTTATTAAAGAACAGGTGCCACTTTACAACATACTAATATTTTAAGTAATTCTTTAAAACAAAACGCTGCTTGTACCCACGTTTGTACATATGTACAGAAAATAACATTCATAAAGCTGTAAAAATGCAATGAAGTCACCATGGTTGTCATACAGCATCAACATCAATACAACATAATGTATTTTTAACAATAGTCACAGTTTTATTTCATACAAGTCTGTTCTTCATCAATAACTGGGTCTTTGATAACATTTTTAAACATTAAAATGCTGTACAGCCAAACTACAAACAAATCTGGCTAAATATAACAAGCTACTTAAAGAAAAGAGAGTAAAAAATCAACAGAGAAGTATAGACATGATCCAAATAACCAAAGAGCCAGTGTGTCACATGCATTCAGAGAACAGCTGTTTTATTTGAAGGTTTTAAAATGCCTCCGTCTCCTTTGGTTATCATCCTGTACAAGTGGCCACTTCTAAATGAAACTGGTTCAACCATCTCAGAACAATGGGAGGCTTGTGATTCGTTGAATGACTGTTTACATTCTGCACTGAAAGACTCTCAGAAACCGATGATGACCTATCGGAATAACTTCTGAGACAGGCTGTATGGAAGGAAGCTAACTTAGGCTGCCGGGGTCGTTTGTTTAGCTACTGGATGAAGGCAAGCGGCTGAACTTTAGCAAAGTTGCAGGCCTTGCAGTAAAGACTGATCCAGCCTAACAGAGTTACAGTAATCCATACAAGAGGAGATAAAGACCCGGATCACTCTCAGAGTCCTGTAGTGGTAGAGGGGCCTTCCCCTCAGGCAGTACCCTGGGCTGAAAGAAACCTCCTTTGTAAACCAGGCTAGTTTTACTACAGAGCTCTTGTTTCAGAACATGGACATCAAATATCTCTGCCATCTTTTCAGAACAGGGTTTGACATAATCTGAGGAGCAGTTGAAGCCTTGGTTCTTTCTCAGGGGACCTTGACCCTGGTGGAGTTCCAGTAGAGGGGCTGAGGCATGGAGACCTGAACGTGACAAGTTGGACAGCACTGTTTCCTCCACAACCACTCCTCTATGCACTGCGGGAAGACACAGTTTGGAGAGACGGAAAAACAACTCACACCTCTGAGAGGACAAAAGTAGAAAGGGTTGTTTTACTTCTGCTTTTTTATCTCTATTTTATACAGAGAACCACAGGAATGTTCTGACCCATGGTTCAACCACTGTCCACCACCACAGTATCAGTACCAGAACTCTGGAGGCTTAATAGAAAATGTCTGGTGATTAAATGAGTCTGGTTGTTATAGTTCATTATTCTAGAGTTTAGGAGGGTGTTCTCTCTCTGAGTGTGTTGGCGTGTTTTACCTCTTTGTGGAAGGTGTGAGTACACTGCAGCTCTCTAGTTCCTCCTGATCCTTGACTTAAGTCATTATGACAGATCAAACACATGATGTACGCATCACTCTGCAACACAAATAACATTTCAAGCTATACAGATCCTTGAAAACAAGCTGGGACTTGAAAGCATCAGCCAGCCTTTCCACTCACCAATGACATAACGTTACGTCTTCTGAACTGACCGCGTCTTTCAGGTGGCACAGCTTCAGGGATGGTGGGTATGAGTGAGGGTCTTCGCTCTAGTGGGGGGACGGCAGCTTCCTGTGGGGTGGGAAGGAGACGGCGGGAGGAGGAACGTCGCAGCAGAACCCTCGCTGTCACTGGAGCGCAAGTAGAAGAGTGGAGGCGAGACAGCTGCATGGATGAGAGAGTGGCCTGGACACAGGGGTGGTCGATCAGTTAGACAATCAATTTATTGGGAATTAACACCATTTAATCAACCAGACAATGAGCCAATCAGGTCAGTCAGTTGTAATGGACATCTAATTAAAAAACACATAAACTGTAAACCAAGCAACCAACCAAGTGTTTACGTCCCTCCTTGCTTAGTCTGGGGATACAAGCCTGATTAGCAGCTTTCAGGCCATGTTTCTCTTTAACACCCAGATAAACTACAGTGCAAAACCCTAAGCTGAGGAACAGCAGTGCAGCTGCTCTGAATGGTTGCAGGGACGCCGTCAGCTAACAGCGTTTTCCTGCTCCAACGCTCGAAGAGATCAGAGGCTATAAACCCTCGGAGGATTAAAACATCTGACTAAAAGTGTAGTGAACCTATCTGACCTCATAAATCTCCTGATCATTATTGACGTCGTCCAGAAAAAGAAGAAAGCTAACAGGACACTTTTACACATCTTCAGAAATATTGGGAATTATTTCTCCATCATTTGTATTTATTTCTTGCTGGGGTTGCAAAGGGCTCTGAGATTCTTTTATGGCATTAGCTATGCTCTGGCTCAGTAGGTTCAAAGTTTATCCCCAGCACTTTTAAGGCAGAATGGTCAAACATATTTTCACTTCTGCTTATTTGGGTCTCGACATCTTAGGGTCGAAATGTTTGCTTGGATTCAGCTTCTGCTCTAATCTCCGTGTATTACCACTTAACAACAACGATACTGTGTCTTTATACTAGAGACAGAGTTTCAGAGCCGTTGGACTCTTTAGATTTGCTTCAGTAGTTTGTAGTTAAGATCACGCCAACCAAGACCAAAGACCTATGATCTTCCTTGTCTCGGTTCTTCTTGGTCTGGGTATGCTTCAGGCGTCTAACTGCATAAAATATCAATCCCGGTTTCACTGAGCAGAGGCTCTGACAGCCAGTTCGATCCACTGAAACTGAGTTCATGACATTATTGTTTGATGTAAAAACTCCTCATGTCACAGTTTGGATCCATTAACTTTTAAATCAGATGTTCTGCTCCCTTGTTCTTGTGGATTAACTGGAGATCTATTCATTAACCTGAACCATCCTACCATGGAGAACCATCATCTATGAACTTTGATTAGGATGCATCTAGCAATGTTCTGATATTGAGGTATTTTTAGTTTTTGTAACCAACAGGTTCCTCCGCATACCTCTGGAGGGGAACCCAAACATCTCGGTGAAAACAAGGTTCTGTTTTCAAAACAGAACCTGCTTTAGAGATGATAGTTTTGTTGGAGGTCTGAGAACTCAAAGCGACTGTCCAACCTGACCAAACAGAAACCAGAAAGCTGAATGGAGGAAAAACCCTAAAAATCCTCATCTACTGTCAGCGTGCCTTAATGCCATTTTGAAAGCACATCTAAGACTCTGGGAGCTTTAGGTAAAATCTCAGGAACTTTTCTGTTGCTCAGGAACTTGAACCATGTTGCTAAAGGGTGTAACCATTGGGTGACCCTGGGTTAAGGGCTTCTTCTGTTGGTTTACATGCATCTAAGCTGTATCTAATCAGGATGACCCAAGATGTATCCAGCTGGAATCTGTAGATGTTCTCATCCTACCTGGTTCCAGAGTTTACGGACTGGACTCTACCATCTGGAGCTCAGTCCATGGACACTCATCCCTCTCAACGTTCAGGAGTGTCTAGACTCAGATTCCAGACTCTTCCATAAGACTTAATAACTAATCCCATCTTTATGTTAGGTAACGTTACCTGTTGACCTTGGCATCATACCCTGAGTACATCAGCTGCTCTTCTGGAACCAGGAACAGAACTCTAGAGTTTTATCCGTTATCAGAACCTGAGGAACAGTGATGGAACACGTCCATCAGGAGCCCTGAACAAACATCTGCTCCATGGTCCTGACTGACTGCTACTCATCAGTAACTCTCTGGTTTGACCTGTTCCTCACCAGACAGGGCAAAGACGAGCGGCGGCCCATCCTCATCTGGATTGGCGGCTCCAAGCTGCACCTGCTTTCAGGTCTTTCTACCTCTGACTCTACATCCTCTTCCTCCTCCTTGTCCTCCTCCTCTTTCTCTTCCTGCACCAGCTTCTTCTGATGCTCCCCTCCTCTGAACTGCTGCATCCAGGTGTTGAAGATTCTTGCATCTTCTTCTTCGTCCTCTTCTTCCTCCTCGCCCCCCTGTTCTTCCCTCAGGGGAAAGGAATCTTCTGCGTCTGCAAACACGTCCTCCTCTCTGGGTGGATCCATGTGCCTCACCAACACTAACAACAGATTGAATTACTAAAGCAGCTGTTGGCAGGGATTAGTTTAGCAGGTTAGCATTTAGCAGCAGGCATGGCGGCGCCGGTAGGACGGTGGACTGGTTCTACTCCATGCAAGCTGCAGCATCCATCCTCAGCTCTTCTTCTTCTGCTTGCTGCCTTTCTTTGTGTTTGCATGAGCAGAATATGCCGCTCTGACCTCAGGTCTGCACTAATCCTGTACAGAAGCCCTGGGGGACGAGAAGGGGATGAAGATTACACCTGCTTACAGGATCTGTGTCACATGAGCTGAAAACACCTCGCTGCTCTTCAGCTGCTCTCTGATTAACATGTCATGGATCTGATAAACGCTGCTGGTTCACAGTTTTAATGAAGGTTAGGGTCTGTGATGTTTCCTAATTATATGTTGACATATTTCATTTGATCGTTTTTCCACGTTTTTCCACATTCTGAAACAAATCATCACTATTTAAAACAGTCAAATGTTAGATGGCCTTTGAATATGTTAACAAAACAAAAAAGAAACAGTTCTAAGTAAATATATGATAGAAAATATGATTAATATTAAATTAGTACCAATATTATTGGTAGTATAAAGGAATACTTATATTAGAATTACTATAATACCTAACAATATTATTAATATTATTAGCAGTAGTTTTAAAAAAAATCTTTAAAACCCTAATAAAATAAAAAAACATTCCAAAATATATATTAAATAAATTCGACATTAAATGTATTTAATAAATAAAATAAGGAATAAGTGATAACATGATTGATTAAGTAACGATAATAAATCCTTTCCATGAAGTTTTTTTCTTGCCAGCTTGCGTTCAGAGGTGAGCCAGGGTGAAGAGCTGTTCTCCAGGCGCATGCGCACCGCGGATGGATTTACGTTTGGCTACGTCATAAAATGGGCGGAGCCATTAGCTGCTGCGGACTGTGAGGAAGAAGTTAGCCGTTAGCTGGACCTGCAACTGTGGAGGAGATCATACTGCAGCATATGCAGGGTGTATGGTGAGAAAAGAAGCAGCAGAAATTCAAAAACT